>OZ026574.1:29041194-29094194 GCA_964020215.1 Aurelia sp. 3 sensu Dawson et al. (2005) | reverse complement strand
GTAAATAGGATAGTTTTGGAAATGTTAGAGATCACCGTTCAATGGCTGCAGATAATTTTTCAACTGCTTGATTTTGTGGCCGATTAGAGTATTTTTATTATTGATGATCTGATATGGTTAATCTCGAAGTTTCTGAAGTTTCTGACGCCTTGACGTTACGTCCTTTCGCTTCTAATGAAATGTTTGTACGACAATTATCGGACATTGGTCTCTTCTCGCTTGGACTTATGTAAAATGAAAGCTCGCAGCAATCTTTGACATCAGTGTTTCAGATAGATTATTAGACATTGGCTCACAACTGATGAATATGTCCTCATAATTGGGCTCCCTCACCTGCAGAAGACAGCCAGTAAAAGTAAAGATCAACTTTTTATGACAATGAAATGAAACTTTTAAAATCAAGATATCATTATTGTAAACAATGTGCTAACAAATAGATCATTTTGGCAGGAGATCCCAGATCCTCATTGCATAAAACCAAAGGGGTTTTATTCACGAGTGGGGCAGGGCACCCATCACAAATCATTTTGTTCAGTTATCAGCCAACTGGGTAAAGTTTTAAAACAGTTCTATGGTTCAAAGTATCCCTGTTACAATTTAGTTTTCTCTGAGGAGATCTATTGGTTTGTGGCTATCAATATTATCCACATTAGTTTGTTCGAAAGCACCAGTTTGAATTTCACTGTTCGTTCAAGAGTGTTACAATACCTATGTTGATCCAGAGCAAAGGTTATCGTATTTTCATCTCACTAAATATGATATCACCAGAACTGTATTTCCAACGAACCCAACTCATGCTTTTGATCCTTCCGAAATAATTAATTCCTTTCTTTGGGAACATTGCATTTAAATTTGAAGACAAACATTGTCGATACCACCATGCCCCTCTTCTCTCTCTTGCACAATTTGCATTCCAAATATCATTATCATTGTCTTTCGTGGAAAATTTCATTTTGTTGTGATACAGAAAAGAATCTCGTATATTTCCAGAAAATCCAGAAACATCCAGTTTATATTTATCCGTTTCTGATCCGATTTTGAAGTAAGAATAAGTTGCATATCCAGTCTCGCCGCCCATACGTTTCATGTCAATCCGCAGAGCAACCTCCTTCCAAGCAGTCAGCTCATGTATCGCATCTAATCCAAGCCAAAAGTTTCCTTTTAAATCACCAAATCCTTGTTGATATTCTTTCCATCCTCGATAAAAATCCGTACTAGAATCGTTTCTTCTTTGAAAGACAGTCCATCCACCACCGTCTGTATCCATATCACAGTAAACTTTAATAATTTTCCCGCTCTTTAATTGAATACGATAAATTCCACTATCCTTTTTACCGGAGTCCAATATCTCTCTGCAATCCTCCATTCTTAAAGCTGCGAAATGAATAAACGTTAAAGCTTTGAAAAAAATTAAACGGTGTTCCAAAAAAATTGTACCCCGTTTTTGCAGCTGCTGTGAAGGAGCTGTATATTCAGCTATCTCGGTTTTTACACAGTCGCATATTGGTCGGGTTTCAACTTAGAGTTTGAGACCTTGTTTGAGTCAATCTGACAAATGTTTACTGATTTTGGTTGCTGATTTATGTTAGAAAAAAACAGCACTTCTATTTTTCTCCAGCAACGTCAAAAGAAAGTTTTCATAGAGAGAGTTTTAGCGTCGCATTGAAATTATTATTGAATTTTTTAAAGGGTTGAAAGTGCTCTCGTATGAATAGCCAGCACTAGCCTCACTCCGTAAGGGCCCTCAACTTACGCTCATCTTTATTGAATTGAATTTATGTTGTTGTTGTCCATCAGTCTATCAATAGCGATAACTACGAATATGCAATCAGTCTAAGCCAGCACTATCAACTCTTTGAAAAAGTTATCAAAAACCTCAGTACGATGTTAGAACCCTTTCTCTCAAAACTTGATTTATTTTGACACAGTTGGAGAACAATGGAAGTGCTGTTTTTGAAGCAACCATTCATTTTGCCTTTTCTCTACCATAAATCAACAGCCATGTGTCAGATTGACTCAAGGAACGTCTTAAACTCGAAGCTGAAGCCTGACCTCTGACAATGTGCAAAAACCAAGATAATAGAACCTACAGCTCCTCCGCAGCAGTCACACAAAGGAGGCACCAGTTTTTGGGACACTCTGTATTTTAGCGTTCAACTTTACAAACTTCTGCTGGCGAGAACAAAAATAACAGTCATTTGTATCTACATGTGCCTGAATGACAACCACAGACAGTGGCACACAATCACCTTTGGTAACATTCTAAACTGGATAGAGCAATTTCTTTCTGGGCGTAAACAACGCGTTGTCTTAAATGGGTTTAAGTCTCCCTGGAGTAACGTGCTAAGTGGTGTCCCTCAAGGAAGCGTGCTTGGGCCACTCTTATTCTTAATTTATGTAAATGACATTCCTAAATGCGTCAAATCTAGCAAGGTCAAAATGTTCGCCGATGACCTGAAGCTTTTCTCCTCAAATTCTATGAGCAGCAACGACATACAACGCGATATTTCGAACATCGAGCACTGGTCAAACACTTGGCAACTGCCATTAAATAAGCAGAAGTGTTCCTACTTACATGTCAGCTCAAGTAACAACAATGATCCTAAAAACGTATATTATTTACATCATAAAAATTCAAAAACGTTGGTAGAAATTGAAAATGCAGACAATGTCAAAGACCTTGGAGTCATCGTAGATGAAACACTTAAGTTCGAAAAACAAATCTCAGAACGAATAAAAAAGGCCAACAGTGTTCTAGCTTCCATTAAACGAACAATACGTTATATGGATAAGTCCGTTTTGACAATGCTGTACAAAAGCATAGTGAGACTGATTTTAGAATTTTGTGGGGCGGTCTGGAACCCCCATCTGACACAAACCCGTAAAGCAGATCAAATCGATAGAAAGCGTTCAAAGGAGAGCTACGAAGCTAGTCCCAGACATTAAACACCTTTCGTATAAAGATCGCTTAACTGCATTAAAACTCCCGACTCTCGAATATCGAAGAAAGCGCGGTGACATGATACTTACGTACAAAATCTTAAAAGACCACGTTGACACAAACCCGTCATTATTCTTCAAAAGGAATAATAGTTCAAGAACGAGAGGACACGAATTAAAGCTATTCAAATCAAGAAGCTGCCTCGACGTACGTAAATACGTCTTCTCAAACCGAATAGTAGAAGACTGGAACAAACTGCCAAACAACGTGATACAATCACCATCGGTAAAGGAATTCGAAAAACGTTATGACGCTTGCAATTATGCTAACATTTATATCTTTAGTCATGCGTAATAGATCCTTAGGGTTTTATAGGCTACTCGCCTTTTCGCCCCTTATCTCATTATTTTCGCCCCTAACTGACGAAGATTTCAAATCGAAACGTTTTTAGCAAAATTGCAGTTGTGTTTCTTTATTTTAATTTTCTGTTATTTTTAGATGGTGCTTTTTGTTTCTTTATTATTATTATTATTATTATATTATTATTATTATGTAAATCAGGAACCTGCCAATCAGAGGCGGAGAAATAACAAAGCATGCTCAAATTACTGAAACAGCATCCTATTTCTCAAGCGAAAGACCTGCGTTTGGTTTTCTCTTTCGTTGTGGAATTCCTTGTGCGTAAAATTATAATTATCAACAAAAAGCCACAGTCTCACCTTTTGAACTAAATTCATCACTTGTATCAGCTATTCCCCTAGAACCAGTAGAATCTTTAATGTTTTCACCAAAAGCATTTCTTCTCCCTCGATAAGTTTTTCCTAAACAAATAAAACATAGTTAAAATCTGTTTCTCTACCAGTTGTCCTTCTGGAAGGGTTCCCTATGGGGCTTGTCCGGGAGACTATGGCCAGAAGAAGCGAAACAATTTCTAAAGGGTTTTAGAAAAGGAATGATATTGAATATCTTCAATGATACAGATGATTGTGAAGGGGTTGTGAAGTAATGCCACGAAGCTAATACTGGAGTTCTGTGCACCCTCTCCCCCCTCCCTCCCCCTCCTACCACCTAAAATCAGGAAGGAAGCCCTGTTTACTTCATCACAGCTGGGGACACCGATCATTTGTTCATGTTGCCATGTCTTTGACAAGAAAGACACAAAGACTTTCGTTTCAAAGATGTTTCAGCCTGTGATGTATCAAGTATTTCAGCTTTTTGGGTATCTAACGCGCCTATGGGACCTGACGATATACGGCGCAAAAAAGTTTCAATTATTGTTATAATTAATTGATGACGAACTGATTCACAAAAAAGCATCAATTCCTTAAAAGTTATTGATTGCAAGGTAGATAATTACCTGAATTGCTTTTGAAGGCAAGATTCGTCAGTTCTTTTTTGACTCTTTCAAGTAGAGCAACCATCACTTTATTCGTCTCCTTTGCCAAAACTGCTTCATTTTCCAACTTCTCAATTCGATTCTGATTCAATACATTTACAACGCACAAAATCAACAAAATGATGAACCCCAAAATATTCAACAAACGTAGGTTCATTTCCGAAGTCTTTTCGTCTCCCATTTTGAGCTAGAACTCGAATTCACTTTTACCTTTGTGAGGTAATAAACAAGTGTGTAGGAGGTGAAAGACCCGTCTAGACACGTTTGACCTGATTTTGATACAATTGGTTCTTTATGAAACATGAACTGCTACGAAATTTTACAAATGGTTAGACTTTGATCTTATAACTCTTACTTAAGTTTAGCAGCAGGCAGACGAAATATCAGTCATTTATCGTAAAATGAACAAAGGACTATCGGCAATTTGAGTTCCCTTCACGTTTTCTTAAGGTTGGAAAGTAGAATTATATTTCAAAGCCTGATTCACACAGGTCTTTTGAGTCGTTAAGACCATATGATTATGTTAGGACTCTAGAGTCTTTGTCTTTTGGGTCTTTTTGCACGACCTTAACGACCAAGTGTGAACAAGTGTGAAGGAGACTTTACAGGCAAGCATGGTACGCTCGAGTGTTTGCTTCGCCTCGTTTCAAGCATGATTTTCGAATTAATCTAGACAGTATGTGAATAACCCTGTTAAGATAAGTATTCAACATTAGAATGCAACTATTTGCTAATGTTTTAGTATTGAGTAAATGCTCTGATTTTGGTATAATTTTGGTGCAACTTGCCATGACCTGAATCCAATGAAAATAGTCATTGCAAAGGTTCCATTACCTCAACGTTTTTTTGTTTACTTGTGGACTGTCATATATCATATCACAAGAATAAATCACATTTGCGGAAATTCTTATTCTATAAATACCAAATTGTAGGTTTGATTAAATAATACTTTTATTTACTCTTTATTCAGCATTTTATGACTACGTTTGCATCACATTCCGTACTTTGGTTAAATCAATAACCCTCTTCCTTCTCCTATCTATTCATTATTTCAACTATGTTTGAAATGTGGAGACTTCTCACTTGAGTTCTTCAGGGCAGTCAGGTTGTTTCGATGGATGTGACACCTTGAATGCTTCCAATTTGCTTAATTCTTCATTTATCCGGGAAATTGTTGGAAATTTCGACATATCAACTTTGAATCTACAAGTAAATGGAAGGACTTTTCAAACTTTGTTTACAATAGACAACTAAGATTCTCGATACATTCCTGCTATTATTCTAGTATTCAAAGGAATTTAATGTGGCCTTTTCATGGTTCTTTCTAATGCTTTGAACTGAAACAAGTTGCTTCAGAGACAGTTGAAGTGGATCTGTTCGCAATTCAGTGCATTGCTAAGTCAACTGAGACGAAGCTCGCAAGCAGAGAACTGACTCTGTCGCAAGCTACAAAATGTTCAAACGCTAAAAGAAGAAGAATAATACATATGGCAACTCCATGGCATGGCATCTTGAATTCAACCAAATGTTTTTTCTTGTAAATAAAACGATTGACTGCAATTTATCCCACCCTAAGAGCGTGACATTTTCACAACATAATGTAGCCTTTTGATATGTTCTTTAAATATTTAAAAGATTTAAAGTGATAATGAAATATTACCTGTTAGCATTGTAGACTTGTGGCACAAGAAATAAGTCTGGAATAGTGACCTGAAATAAATCAGTTTGATTGAAATTTGCAGTCTCGTAAATCAATATTTTCAAGAGTTTGGATAGAATTGCCAATGATATCAGAACGAGAAAACAGATTGCATGGAAAGAGCCCATGAGTCTTTCAGTCGAGAAGGTAAATTTTCCTTTCACCTGATTAACAATGTTACAGGCTCTTTGACTGGTAAATTTCAAATTAGTGAATTATATTCTAATTTTTATCTAGACTTACGACACGATTCCTAATCTTCATAGTGAATATTCGATGATCCGTTGTCAAGCGCTAATAATTGACCAGATCCGTTTCCAACTTTTGAACTGATCTCTTGAAATCGAAAATCCATTTCAAGTATGCGACAAAATTTCATGGAATCATTAATATGTGATAGCTACCTCATCTCCAACACAGTATTTACCGGCTGTTTCTTGCAATGCTGTTTCCAAAGCTGTTGACAGACATAAATGTATCAGGATATATACGAAATGTGTTTGCTAGAAAGATATGATTGACACAAGTGAAGAAATTGTTCTTTTACTTTCTCCATAATCATTACAAGATGAACACTACTTTGTTCACATGTTAAAAAGCTAAGTCTGTTGGTATCTTTTTCCAGCGGTGAAAAGACTTACCTTCCTATCAATGTGTTGCATGATTTAAAGTGTCTCGAATCTACTCATGCTAAAACTGAAAATATATCGAACGACGTCTGGAATCAAATTAGTCCAAATAGACGATTGAGATTACAGGGATGAAAGCACATCCAATAGTGTCTTAATCCAGAAAAAAAAAATTTCCTTTACAGGTTGGCATACAAAGACAAACTTTGACTGGTATTGACTTTACTGAAGCAAGTACCAGAATAATCATACGAACCTTGAAATCCTGATTCGATGACATTTTTGCCCCATTCCATCTTTCTGTCATCACCAACTGCTTTTAGTACTCTTAAATTCTGAAAACAATGCTGTTACGTTTCAGAATAACAAAATTGGAATCAATTGTGACTTCAACATTTGAAAAGTTATGCCATGAAAAGTTTTTGTTTCATTTTGTAACATATATCATTCTCCAAAATACAAAATGTTGCAAATGTCTTAATTGGATGAAACAGTGCTCAATGCCGTGTAGGCAGAGCGAATTATAACGAGAATAAGACAATAAGAAAGGCTACATGTTTAGTTGTTATTCAGACAGACTGAATCTTGGTGTGGCATTGAAACGTATACACAATAATTACCTTGAATAAGAGGTCATGGAGAAGTCTGTAGATACTCCAAGAGTCATATCCTACCGTTTTTGTCCATATTTCCATGAAGTAATTACTAATTACCCCTTCCCCAGGAACGAATATCCCAGCCAAACTAGGTAGTGACCCTCAAATTGAAATTGAAAGAAATATAAAGCTACCTGTACAGGTTGAATATCAGCACCAATGATCAATGACAATGTTCTTGCTTGACTCTTTTTGAAAGGATCTTTTGGAAGCAGAGAAGGAGTTGGATGTGTTTCTTCAAGATATTCAATTATACTGAGCTGAAAAGTTTGGAAAGAAATAAATGAAAGGAAATGATACTGGTTTGGATGTCAAGAATTACTAAGTTGAGCAGAGTGCAAATCTACGTCACAATCTCCCTTTCATATTCAGTGACCAATTACATTTATTTTATTCATTCATCCATTTATTCATTGGTCATTCAATCAAGTCATTCAATTATCCATTCAATCATCTGTTATCATTAACTTCCCCATTTAATCAACCAGAAAATAATTTCAACTTCAACTTAACATCTTCTTGGGCTGTTCAAAATTGTTTGCTTGGTCGTCCTGACTGATGAGCAGCAACACCTCAAAGGCTGTACAGTACAGTAAATGCCTCTCAGATATTTTTCAGCCTTTTTAAAAGTGTTTCGTGGTGGGTCTCATGTTTAAAGATAAGAATATCTTTTTGTTATTTATCATTGGAACAATAAACAGCCCAAAATTCTTTGGCAAAATTACCTGCTTGTTTAGCTCATTACATCTCAGATCAAGATTTACATTGAATCAAAAGTCTTTGAAGTGGTAGAAAATTGAATATGATACAGACAATGTTTCTCTGGGTTTAAATACTATATACTTACAGATTGTGTGAGCTTGTGTCCATCAATCAAAAGAGTAGGAATCAAGCCTTGTGGATTTAATTCCTTGTAGCTGTCGGTAAGCTAGAATAGAAGCATCAGGATCTTAAGAGACAAAATTAAGGAGTTCTCAATAGCAGCAATCTAATAAATCTTGATAATGCTTTCATGAACACCAAGACCCTGAATTGTTCCATCCAAAGGATGAGGAATGTCAGGATATGGGTACTGATAGAATGGGAGATGAGAAGTTCAGAAATATAAAGTTGATGCTGCAAAATAAAACATTTCTGACCTGTTCTCCTTTCACCAAATGAATTGCTTTATATTCATACTCAATTCCTTTCATTGCCAAAGCTGTCAAAGATCAAACAGATAAACAAGGTCAACAAAATTTAAAAGTATAATCAATCAACTTAAATTTCCTCTGCTATGAAATACTTTTGAAATACTCAATGAATTCATCAATGCCCAATATCATTTTTGTGCAGCATAATATGTCTCTTCTGAGTTCACAATGTTCCCCAAGATAAGGCAAATCAAATGAAAATACCCCTGATTACTTGCAAATTATGAGCAGGAAGGGTACAAGCCATGATTGTTTAAAGGGTGAAGAGCCAAAAATTCCTGGTGATAAAACCATCAACAACAACAGCAACAACAACAGTTGTAGGAACATGCCTTAAATCTATGCATTATATGATTGAGCTAACTCCCTGGTAACTAAAATTTAGCCATATTTTGCAATCCGACCTTGCAATCAACAAAATCAATGAATATCAATAAAAATGTGCCATAAATTATGTAATTCCTGTTGCACTATTACTGTATTTTCAACGCTAATCAATGCATGTTTTTACGCATTATTCCTCCTCCAAATCCTTCCAACGTCAACATTTCAATAACAAAAAATCTGACAAGAAAACAAAATGTCCAACAAATGGTCTCCTTGGGCAGCACCACCCCCCAGCACCCCACTGGCTTTGGCCCTGATTATGACCAGTCCAAAAAGTATCTCTAGCAGTTTAGCAAAGAGTCACTAAATCCTGAATAAGATTTCTTGGAATTTAGAATGCAGAGGTCTGTGCTTGAAACATAAAAACTGTTTTTTTACTTTTTGCTTTTGGGGACAGGAGATGCCACTGTCTTATTGCAAACAAAGCAACATTATAAAATTAAAAAGAAAATATTTCTAATGGAAAAAATTCAGATATAAAAGTGTGGACAAAAATTTCCGCCAGATTTTTTTGGAAAAATCAGAATTGTTTCAGCTCAATGACCAAATTTTTTTGCTTGAAATGAGTTCTGTATTTGAATCAAATAAACCCAGTTTCAACCAAAAATTGGCACTGACTGCTCCGATCAAAGTAATGTGAAAACAATATTCCAAAATATGAATTGAAGTTTTTCCAAAACTTCATATGTCGGAAACTTTCGGATTTTTAACATGGAAGTGATCTGCTCACCTATCCTAACCCTACGTGATGCAGGGCTCACAAAGAAGTTATAGAGAATGGCCTTTGCCTGAAAAAGCAAATGAGGTACATAATAAATAGGTAAAATTTGAGCAAGACAATAAGAGATACATTATTCCATACCAGTCCTTACTCTCCATGAGGATGAACTTCTGAAATATGAGTAGAGTGTAGGCTATTGGAAATTGAAAACAATAAACTTGTTAATTTCATTATACAAAGTTTTAAAGTTTCACTAAACAAGGTAGAAAAATTGCTTTGATTGGTGCAGAACTTGCATATATCATGCACTGTCAACATGTATTTCAAGGCCAGGGTGGAATGTGCACCAAAACAAGCCAATTTCTTTTGTTTTATTGTTTAGAGTGAGTCTGTCTGCCACATGAATGTGGCAGTAGTGGCATAACACAATACGCCAACTCTAGTCTGGTTTCAATTTCAAGCATGCTAGGCTCCAACAGATACCTAGGCCACGATACTAATATAGGTTAAAAGGTTGATCCAGGACCAGTTAAAAATTACAAACAATATCATTTTACAGCTTTACTGCATATATGCAATTCTACGTTAGTGCCAGATACAATAGACTTTTACTTAGATGACTGTCAGAATTTGCTATTCAAATGCTGTGGATAGACTGAATGAAGTTGCATGCAGTGCATTTGTTTCTTGTCTTTGACGCAGACCCTCTATATCTACACTTACTTTAGACATATCTGTCACTTCTTTGACCTTTTCTGCAGTCAGGTGCTTGTTGATAGCCTGCTTGCCTTGATTAAGAGAGGGATAACTTCTCTACTGCTCACAGCTCTGCACTTAGGCCACTAGCCACTCACTCAATCAACAAAGTTTGAAAAGACGCGCATTGAAATTATTATTATTATTATTAACACTTTATTTACAATGTTGGCATAAAAAAGGTATCAAATAGCTACACATGCATAAAAAATATTTACAAGTATAGCTAATAAAAGCCAACTAATTCAAATAGTAAAAACAGAATGGATGAAAATATCAAACCTAAAACCTATATAAAACCTAAAAGTGGTATAAAATTTCGGCAGAGCCTACATTGGCATTGGCACTCATTTCCTTTCCAAGCTTTGATTTTGGTCTTAAATTCAATCAAGTTAGTTGAGTGTCTAATTGAAACTGGAAGTGTACACCATAACTGTGGACCCCTATATCGAACAGTTTCTGAGCCATACATTACTGATCTCACTCTTGGTAAGTTAAAATCGCGATCATTTCTGAGGCTATACTGGTTGGTTTGTGGACAAAATATTTCTTTCATAAAAGGAGGATTTAAGCCATGCTTTGTTTTGAACATTTCTATCATTAACACCTGTAAGTTCTTCTGGTGAACAGATACACTGTTATCATGTCCTAAGAGATCTTCAAAACTAGATTCCTGATCTCTATACGTTATTCTAAGGGCTCGCTCGTGCAGTTTGTTGATTTTAGTATTTAGTTTCCTACTGTGGAACATCCATGCCAAAGGACAGTATTGAAACTGGCTATTTATGAATGATGTCATCAACATCCTTAATTTAGCTTGGTCCATATAGTGTGCAATACGTGACAGAGCATATAGCTTGTTGCTGACCTTTTTACATAGATTACTTACATGTTGCTCAAAAGTAAGTTTGCTGTCTAAGGTAACTCCTAGCAATTTTTCTTCAGTACTATTAGCAATAGTAGAACTGCCAATTTTAACCGAAACAGAATCATCACTCATATTTCCAAACGTTAATAGATGACATTTGTCTTCATTAAGCTTCATATAGTTGTCAGAGAACCATTTGATTGCATGGGCGGAATCTAGTTCTAACCTAGCAACAACATTATCAGTATCAATATCACAAGCAAATAAAGTTGTGTCGTCGGCATAATTGCATACATCAGTATTGTTTAAGGAAAGAAGCAAATCGTTGATATAGATATTGAAGAGAAGAGGTCCAAGGACAGATCCTTGAGGTACTCCTAAAGTAAGTCGCTTCCATGAGCTAAAAGACCCATTGACCTTGACCCTTTGTTGTCTGTTATGCAAGTAACTATAAATTAGAGACAATGCATCGTGACTAAAGCCGTAGGCATGCAATTTGGCTATAAGGAGATCATGTCTCAGGCAGTCAAATGCCTTAGAGAGATCCATCATGACAGCACCAACTTTCCCACCTACGTCAATACAAAGTTTAGTTTTTTCCAAAAAACGTACTAAGGCTTGCTGAGTGTTACATCCTTTGCGAAATCCACATAATAGTATGGACAAATACGGTTCTATGTGTTCCTCCACTTGTTTGACTAGAAGCCTCTCGAAGACTTTTGAAACAGTTGGCAGAACACTAATTGGCCTGTAGTTTTTCTTAACTGTACTTTCTTTTTGTTTATGAAGTGAGGATACGTCTGCACACTTAAGCTCATCAGGAAAAGTGGAGCTTCCAATGCAATTATTAAATATTTCCCGTAAAGGTTCGGAACATATATCAGCATTATTCTTAAGAATCTTTGGCGGTATATTCTTGAAAGTTGTGGCCTTCTTGGGATTGAGCCTTTTGATTTCAGTTTCCATTTCCTCTAATGAAACAGGGTTGAAAGTGAATGATTCTACATTCAAAAAGTGGCTCTTAATTTTTAGTATGCTGGGATGATTAGAGTATTTTTGTACCGACTTTTCGATAGGATCTAATATGCCCTCAGTGTCTGAAATATTATCATTATTCTCTTTTATACCAAGGGACTCTGTTACCGTTACAAAGTAACGATTGAGAATCTCTGCAACTTCAATATCATCAGATATAATCTCATCATCTTCGACTAAAACTATCTTGTTATTGCTCTGACATTTGTCAGACAGAACAGGCTTCACTGTTTTCCAGAATTTCCTATTATCGGTGACCAAATTGATATCTAACTTACTGTAGTAGTCTTTTTTAGCTTGCCTGAAAAGCTTAACGCAACGGTTACGTTGTTTACGAAAGTTGTTCCAATTCTCAACCGTTCTAGAGTTGTTATGTTTATTTTTAAGTCTAGAACGCAACATAACTGCTTTGCGTAAAGCTCTCGTCATGAACGGGGCATGGTTTGCACGTACATATTTCTTTTTAGTAGGGGCATGTTTATCTAACACTTCGTTGAATACATCTTGAAATGAATCATAATCAGTAGGGTTGGTATTACTCATAGCCTCACAGAGATCTCGTTTGAAGTCTGATTCTTTGAAATTTTTGTAACTTCTATAGTTTATGACAGATGGGCCTATCTTCTGATATTTTGTTTTTAAAACGGTAAGAATCATTTTATGAAAATCAGAGAGCCCTGTTTCGATCGTTGTTGTACTGTGGACACTTTTGTCACGGTTGGTCAAAATAAGGTCAATGCATTTAGGGTTCTCCGACTTGAAACAAGTTGGTTCTTTGATCATGCTCTTAAGACTATACAAATCTAGAAAGTTCTTTAATTCCCCCTCATTTACGGTCATGTTAAAATCACCAAGAATAATGAAATTCTCAAATTCCCCACTATATTTGTCAAGTGCCCTTCCTAAGTTATCTAGGAAAATCTCTTCTGACTGGGTTGGTGGACGATACACACTAAGCAGAACCCATTTCTTTTTATTCAAATTGACTTCTAAAGAGATACACTCTATCCCTTCCGCAAACGTGAAAGAGTCAAGTTGATGGGCGACAATGCCATTACGAATGTAAACTAGCAATCCCCCACCATCCTTGGTTCTATCCAAGCGGAGAGGGACAGAGTAGCCATCAATAACAAACTGCTGTTTTGGAAATGAAGAGTCGATTTTAGTTTCGGAAATCATAAGGATATCAATGTTTTGAGAATTTATTTCTGAAAGTGCATCTAATTTGTTTCTAATTGAGTTGATATTAAGATATCATATTCATGATATCTATTCTTAATATCATATTCTTAATATCATATTTATGATATTAAGAAATCGAGTTTGACACGTGACCAAAACGTGGGTGTGTTCTATTCACAGGGAAACAAGGTACATTAATTCACTCCAAGGCATTTGCAATTCGTTCATTGGACGCGATGCAGCAAACACGTTTCGATAACAATTGCAGTCTTGATTCAGGGTTTCTGCAGGTTTCTCTCGAAAACTAGAATACAAACGAAGTCTTGAAATTTTCGAGCGAATCATTTTCATACTATTTTCAAGCAACAACAAAGCGAGCGCTCTGTTTTTAGCTGATTCATTTTTGGCGTAAAACTTGCCATTCTTTGAAGAAATGCGATTCAGTTATGTTTATTGTGCCGAAAGATGACATCAAAAATAGCAAAATAAGTAAAATTGCTACCTTTTTCAGAGTTAAATGGAAAGTATTCGATTGTAGAAATTTAAGTATAAATTCTAAGGAAAAAGAGGGTGGTATCGCGAAAATATATAATTATCAATAACGTTTATTACAAGGCATCAAGTTGAACAATCACCACGAGATATTCCTAATAAGTGAGAAGATGAAAAAAATTTGCTAAAAAATAAAAACAGACACAATTTTGCAAATATCACTTGCCAGATGCGACGCTCAAATCCAGGTACGCTACCTTTTGCATGGATCTACCGCATTCACTTACTGAAGCTTGTTGACATTGCATAAAGAAGAATATGGAATAACTTTCATTCACAAATGTTACTTCACCTTCATATGGATAAATTGCACCCAATTCACAATGACAAAGTCAAACCAGCTTTATCTCAACCAGATTCAACGAAAAGAATCGATTTGTAAGAATGACCAGTCACAGCACAGGATGTGATAACCTGTTGCAAATGTGTATGCGGTATTAGAAACTGATGACAATTGTTATATGCACAGTTCCGGGCATAGATATCGCATTTTTCTCAACAGAGTTTTATACCTATCCCACGTTTGTTTAGCGAACTTATTGCGTTTCCACATGCGATTTCACAATGTTGCATTAAGGTACACAAAACTTAACTGTTGCATTAAGTTAAGTTACTGAAGTCCTTCCTATCTAATAAAATCCTGCGAAACCAAAATCGATCCATCCTTTTTGTAGATGCGTTTAAGTGGTCAAATGGGCTAGGCCACAAATAAATCAGGAGGGGAACTTGACAAATGTAATCATAAGAAAGGCACGACTTGGCATTGCTAAAGTCTGAAGTTACTCTCTCCAATCAACTTGACTACCGGGTGAGTAAAAGATAACACACGGCATTTGAAAAACTACCACTCCTTGAATATCAATGCAATATTGAAAACTGTAATTCTTCATTGATGACATGTTCATTTAGATTGAATAATTTACCCGGCTTTAATCGATCATTCCTCCTCGTGAATATTGGAGATTTTCTGCATGAACCCCATTTCAAAAACCTGCAAAAACGAGTGAAAACGACGAACAAAATTTCCTTCATTTCCTTCCATACAACAATGACACTTCCATTTATTTGCATACATAAATGGAAATGTCAATATATTTTCCTCCTTGGAGGATGGCAGAGCCCTCAATAAGTTGATCATACTAGGAGGAAAACTATTCATCCTCTCAAAAGGATCCCGTTCAAGTCACTGCTGTGAATTAAACTTATCTTGGAGACTTGCTTGCGATTTTTAAACAGGTTCTTTAAGGTTTCTCGAATTCTCGACAAAATTCTTTGTACAATTCGAACGGCGTGACCAATTTCAGCCAGGAAAAATTCTAAAAATAATTGAAAATGTTAGCTATTCAATCAAATATTGCAAAATATTATTGATTTGATACTTGTGGAACAGTAGCTTGTCAAAAGGCGTGCATTTTTTTCTGACTGCAAAATATTATTGATTTGATACTTAGGGAGCAGTAGCTTGTCAAAAGGCGTACATTTTTTTCTGACTGACCCAGTCAATTCCGACGATTTTTTCTATGCCACTCTCACCTACAAAACATACGATATGCATATTACAAATATACAACGTTTCTCAACGCATTGTCTACATTTGTGCCACTACTGCAAGTTCATATGCATTAAATTTTCTTATCGAATCAAATAAGACCTTTTCTTTTCTTATATTCATCAAGATTAAGAGATCTTCGACTTGGCGCACTTTCTCGTTGTGGCGGTGTTGATTTTGCAGACAGCGTCATCGTTCGAGATTCTAAAATCAAATATATTCCATGAGTAATCTTGCAAATGATTTAAAAGGATCATCATTCATGCTAAGGAATGCAAAAAACCCTATCTAATGGTCCTCTTGACTCACGCCATTGCAGCCAAGTTGTGTTACACGGACGCCAGTTATTTAAAGCAACTTCAAAATGATCTTCATGACATGCTTGCTAAACAGGATGTCTGCACGTCAACATGCTTCCATTAGGCCAACCATGATTGCTTATACCTGCCATTGATCATTTAAAACGTATCTACTGCATTCGTTTTTCTAATTGTAACGCGATTATTACTCCAAAGTATCATGCTACAAAGATTTTTATCATCTAGGAAGGCAACTAATATTGACCAATTTGAGAATCATTTGTTATCAATTCAGGTACTAATATTTTGATATGGAGACTGGACATGGTGTGATAGATACTTCAGCAATTCATGTTCAAATCTTCTGCATAAAAGTCAACAAAGTAAATAAAAGCGCCAATGAAGGTTGTCGTTGTTAACAAGAGACTTCTCACCTGGTAATGCCATTTCGATTTGAACATCAAAATCATGGGCTGAAAATAAATCTTCGGAATCGTCTTTTTCTCCAGGGGTCGAAGTAGCAGCAACAGCAACAGCAGGTGCAGCAGATGGCATCGATAGAAGGTCCATTATCACCTGAAATACAATTTACAAAAATTTGTTCTTAACTTGTTTTGAACGCGTTGCTAATGCTGCGCAATACAGATACTTGCTTTCACCATGCGTTTAAGTAGCAACAACAGTAGTGACTCATGCTGAAAGATAACATCACTTCCATTTCACTTTCAATATAACGTAAATTCAATCGCTCGATTTCATCTCTACCTCTTCAATTATTCAACAGATATTGAGATTGTCCCTCAATTCCAAGAGATTGTCCCTCGTTTTGCAACTGTCGTATGGAACTTGACCTTAGTTTGAGACCTCGTTTAAGCACATCAGACAGGGCTATAAATAATCTTTGACAAATCAACTGTTTTTGTATCTTTCTAATTTTATTCGCATCTTCTCCATTTCCTCTTTCCTACTCTGTTCCGTGACCTGTTTGTTTCCATCAAGCTAACTGTAACGAGCTTTCCATCAAACGAATAACTTTCGATTAAAATAAAATCAAATAAAAGAACAACTTCTTTAATTGACTAACCTTTTCCTTAGTAAGAGGACTATCCGGTCGATCTCCCGTCTGAAAAACAAAAAAGGTACTTCATGATTAAAAATCTTTAAAATCACACAAGAAAAGCATGTCTGTAGGAATGAAACTGCAGGGCCATTTTGATCCAAATATAAATTCTTTGTAAATCCTCAAAGTTTTGTTCCAAAGACCCTGACTTAGGATTTTACGTTCATTTTCTTCAAATATGAAGGCACCTTTTGACAATTCAGGCATATGGAGTCGATTTCAATTCAAAAAGTTCAAATGATCGGTGTGAGAACTGCTATTATATTGTGCACATTGGCAAAAAGCTTGGCGAATTTCCATATCCTACACTAGTAGCTAGCTAGAGAGTCCATTCCGCTGTAAGAGTCACCCGTGCATTTTTGGTAAACTGTTTGTTGCTTCAGACATATGAAGAATGCAACAGCATATAAAAATCAACTTACAGCATCAGCATCGATATAACTTCCGTCAATGTTGTCATTTCCAGAAGGGTCGGATGATTGGGGAGTTGATGTTGCATCTTCCGGTTTTATAACCTGTAAATTAAATTGAAGTTGTCAAGCGTTTATTCAGTGTTGATTAGGAGCGATTTCAGAATACGAAAAGAACTACCTTACACAGAACGATGTTTGTTTTACATGAAGTGGATCGTTAGGCATATGTAAACACATAATTCATAAAAATACCGGACAGTATGAGAAAACATGTTTCATGCTCAATTCTGCATTAAGTGTGTGAACCACCTAATCTTTGCATTACCTTACAGAAGATCTTTTGAATTATTTCAACAGCACTTTGCAATTCAAAAAGGAGAGGTTGCAAAGAGGCGATAAAAAAATACCAGTATTGCTGGAGTTTTATCACCTGATTGAAGTTTCAAAAACGTGGGAATACAAGAACCCCGCCACTCTGATTGGTTAATCGCACATTTCTGCGTTTTTCCAGTAGCATTGTGTGACGATAGCAATTGTTGTTGTCAAGTTACTTTAATTCGAATATTGATACTAAGATAGCTTCTTAAACATAAAATAAAAGAAGCTAATCAAAGTCGAATATTTACAGATTTACAGTAAACTAAATTATAAACTAAATCAACAAAGGTACATACTTATCTACAGTTATCCCTTAAGTATCAAAGCAACTGCCTCAGACTTATGAGATTACAAAGTTAGGCAACATTACAGCAACAAAATGCGTCTGATTGTCTTACTGCATATGAGCCAAAATTAGAGACTTTCAGTAAAATCAGGTAATAAAACTCATACCAACCGCTTTTATTGCTGTACAGGAAAATATAAAGCCCTCGGTCTGTGCTAGTAAAACCTCGGGCTTTATATTTTTCTTTACAGCACAAAATTGGTCAGTATGCCCATAGAAAAATCTCTGTGTGCAAAATGGTAAAGAAAATAAAGACAAGTTCCTCGCACCTTTCTTGAATTAAAACAAACCACTCAGCCAGGCAGAATAAACCCCGGTTCGAGGAAGTCAAGCTCAAAGTAATCTACAAGTGATCTTTGTGCAACAGTCTTCTACATTTCCGACCACTGCAAAGTCCTGTCAACTGCAAGATATATAGACTTTGTTGATCGTTAGAATCTTTTACAAGCAAATAAAAAGAACTTACATTTAATGGCGTGACCATCTTTGGCGTCGTTTTCCTTCTGGTGAAAGGATCATCCGTTTTTTCATATGTCTTCATCTCTTCCTGAAAACAAAACCACCATCAATCAATTGGTCATCCTTTCAATCAATCTATCTATCTGTCAATCAATCAATGCCGCAACCAATGAATTCATCGTTCATCCAACAACAGAGAAAAATTGAGTATTTGCATTCCTACTATTTAAAGGCAATGTATCCATTTAAATACAACCCATTTTCTAATTTCAAGTCAACATTCATGTGATTACTTTGAGAAACTGGCTGATGAGATACCAGCTTTAGTGTAGGCAGACTTCTGACTTACTTGCAGTTGCGCTTCTATAGCTGAACCACAGCAGGCAGCGTCGTTCTGAATTTTGACTTTTAGTTTGCATGTAATAAGTTAGATTCTATCAATAACAGTGCGCTGCTTGCAGTTCTTCATCAGCCTCTTTTCAGCATATTTTGACATAGTGTATACGCGGCTGTACTTACATGGATACATTACATTTGAAAAGAACTTTTTCGTCCTGCTTAACAATCATAAGTGAGTGTTCTCACAGTGAAATGACAAAATTATACTAAAGATATAGATAAAAAACCGACAAAGTATAAATAAAAGGGCTCACTTACAATGGCAGCTTTCTCTGCATCATAGATATTTTTCTTTCGATTTCTTTCGTTGATGAAACTAGAATAAAGAAACGTTGGCGTAAAATTTAAATCAAGTGCTTTTGAGAAATAAATAAATAAATGAATAAAAAAGATCACAAGGACAAACAAAAATAAAGTGGAGAAATATTGGCAGAATAAAAACAAACCTGACTGCACTGAGATTTTTGTTTCTTTTCTTATCCAAATAAGCAGCTCTTTCCTCAAGGTCATCTAACTCACGTCGAACTTTTTGTGAATCATCGTAATTTCCAGATTGTTCCGCTATTTCCTGTCAAAGATAAAATTACTTTGAAAATAGTACCTTGTATGGGTATGTATGAGTAAATGAACCACGATAAAGCTGGAAGCAATTGTTTCAAAGATGGTCGCAGATTCCTTGGGTTTCCATTGAAAATAAAAGAGCAAATATTCCACCCCAGCCTTTATATGACTTACTTCATCCTTTCACGTCCGGCTGTAACCATTTCTTAATGTTTTAAGATGAAAGCTATCATTTTAGGAGTTCTTCTGTCACAGCAACGAAGAAGGCATTTCACTCTGGAGAACTGAATTTCCAAAATATTTTGATAGGATTTAAAAACTGCCAGGAAAGAATGGCTTCAGCAACAAATGATTAATAACTTAACCCTAAAAGTCAGAAAATTGCAAGAAATCTATGAATTAGACGCATACTTTTCGCCTGAGCAACTGATTTTTCTTCATCGCATAGTTAAATGGATTCTTTCTGAATTTCTGTTTTTCTTTCACAATCTGAAAAATTAATATGAACTTGACTTCGATGATTACAGATGGAGCAACTCAGATGTCATGAAGATGTGACAAATTTGATAACTGCGTAACTTGTAAAATATGTTACTTCTCTGAGTAAAAGATTAGCACAAAAAGCGTCACAACTGACAGTTTTGTTTGGATAATCTCCCGGGTGAATCATAAAAATGTTCTCCCGTTTGAAAAATCATTGCAGCGAAGGGTAGTTGCACGATAAGGAAAGAACTTATTTTTTTCTGATAGCTAAAAGATTGAATTATATCTGTAAGTAAGTAAGTAAGTAGTAGTTTTATAGTCTTTTATCTAGCCCAAGGCTACTCAAACGACTTTACATCTTACCCCCTGGTCACTATGCTTAGTAGCATATAGCAGGGACGGCGCTCATAACTACGAACCAGGTACCCATTTATACTCCTGGGTGGAGAGGGGCACAATTTGTGTTAACACCTTGCCCAAGGATGCTATCCTCAAATGTGGCCAGTGCCGGTATCGAACACACGACCCTTGGATTGTGAGCCAGACGCCTTACCACTGTGCCACCGAGGCCACACAAATCTGACATTCTTTTATAATTTTTAAAGAAGTAGGCTATTGAAAAATTCAAAACATTTTATCTTTAACGATTCAGTCATTAAGAACAGCCGGAAAATGGCCTAAAACGAGTGATCAAATCTTCCAGGCCATCTGAAATCAATTCGAAATCTTTTGAGGACTAGCATCACTAAGAAACTGATAAAATGAAATTGACATCTTACTTATCAGAAGAATGATTATTGAAAATCATTGTTCATTGATTACTGAAACATTTCTTTTACTTCGAGATGCCTTTGATGATGCATTTTAGGCCACTTTGTGCAAGACTAACTTTTTGAATCTTTCGAAGTTGTTACCACAGAAAACTATCTTGAAAATTACCAACAAAAAAAATACAAATAAATACTTCAATCTTGTAGCTATCAGAAAAATTAATTTTGATAATTATAGTGTAAGTAAATTTGTTGCCATGATTTCTTTAACAGGGGCACACTTTTTGAGTCACCAGGTACTGAGCAAAAGACGTCTATTCCTATTGAACAAATTCCTATTCAAATCGGCTCATACCAAAGAAAAGCAAATAAATTAAAGTCCCGCCTTGAAGACACATAGAAGAAACCCAGACCCTGAATCATCTGCAAGAATAATAGGAGAGCAATACGCTCATTGAAGGAAGATAATAGGTTGTGGCAAAAAAGCAGATTTCTTAAAGTTTGGATTTCACTGCGTTGGGTGTGACAAAAATTACCGCTCTTTTTGTGTAACGGGTATAAATTTCGAAGGCCAATGTGCGTGCTGCAAATAGTCTAGTTTCTAGCCAGTTCTTACAATAAATTTGGAGTTGCAAGGCTTGTTACGTTCACTTTGTTATGGATATTTATTTTCATAGAATTAAAATAGAGTTAAAATAAAATTGAAATAAAATTAAAATAAATTACCGCCTCGATATCATCGTCTTTGTACATGTATGTTTTTGCTTCTTCGATTTCCTTTCCTTTCTTCTCTACTTCATGAAGCAAAGGCAATGCCAATCCTGCTAAATTCATCTAAAATACAAAATCTCTATTAATCTTCTTCATTCACTCGATGAGAAAGTAGATCATGTTGAAAAAGTAAAGGGGAACCGCATGTGTAGACAATCTTCACAAGAATCCACCGCTTCCTCCTAAAAATTCTCAAGCATCATGCTGCCTTCTTATCACATTCTTTTGTGAGGATAAATCTGCAGAAAGTCCGCAAACGTGATTATCTTTCCCCAGTGAAATATGGAAGAATGGACCCTTTATCTATTCTACAAAAGAGCCTGGATCGAACAATATTTTTTACAGATTTATGTATAAAAGGTTTGATTGAATGGCGTTGAAACTTCTATCGCTATTGTTCACATTCGAAAGTTCTACAAATCTATCTAATTATCATTCGATTCAACTTTTTCCATTTTAGAACAGATAAAAGGTCTATTGTGATATAATCAACCCCTGGGGAAACCTTCAGTCACGACTATAGGCGACTTAGGGGGCAGAGGGGTCCTCGATCCACCCTTCCGTCTATGGGTGTAAATAGGGACAGTTGCTTTTTGGAGTGTTCTCTGCTTCATGATTTCTGGTTAGAAACGGCATTTTTTGTCAATTTAGAATGATTTGTGGAGCTCAAACACCTGCCGTAAGTACAAAGCTTCGAAATCATTACATTCATGACCCGCAATTCTTTTTCTTGGTTTTCATCTTTATATCAAGACGGCAACAAGCCTGCAGCGAATCATCACTAAAAAGTAATTTAATTCTCATGAAATCATAGCTACCATAATTCCAGCCCTGAAGTAGAAATTAGTATAGGAAATTGATTGTCCTTACCTCTTCTTTCCAGCGTTGAAATTCGGATTCCGTAAAGCCTTGATTTGAAACATACTCGATTCGAAATATTCGATCTTGTTGACCATGCCTATTAGAATAAAAAGATGATTAAGGAGAATGATAATGTCAAAAGAGATCGGTTATCGCAGAGTATACGGACGGGGAAGATATCAATAAATAAAAACCCGTGACATATATCAAACGAAGGAAAAAGCACAGCTCTCAAACTAAAACATATAATGAGGTGTACCTCAATAAAAAGTTGATATTATACCTGAGTTTTAAACCCTTATTTGTTCTCGATTTCCCCAACTGGTAAACTTTATGCTGCTCCACTACATCGACGACCTCAGCAACCTGAAACAAAACTTAACATGACTATCTTTTCCTGTGGATTGCGTCCCCTAAATAACGAGACAACTAGGCAACAATTTCATGCTAACAATCACAAAAAGCAACTCGTTGATTGTATTGATAGTGTCCTCATATCAACTTTTGATTAATTTATAAGCTTGCACTAACGTCTTATCACTGTAGGTTCAATTATCTCGATTTTCCATTACTTATAACCTTAAACCTTAATTCAAAGTTGTTGGCTGACATGTTCCTCGTTCAAAGATGTTTTGAAGAATTGTAATTACGCACGCAACAAATATTCGATGTTACACCAAGTATCAAATTAGACGCAACAAGGACGGTACGGAAATGGTCAAGAAATTGACAAGACTACAAACCCTGTAGATAGCTCGGCCTTCATGGTTGCCAATCCCAATTCGAACATAGCATCCAGTGACCGCTCTCTTGAAAAATGGCATATGCACCCACCTATGATAAACGTAATTTGAATCATCAGGAGCCTCATCAACACAAAGAAACTGAGACAAGACACATCTTTACTTGAAAAATTCGAAGCAGAGCCTATCTCGGCTTGGTCAAGCGAAAATCACGCACAAGCAAAAGGGGGTCAGTCACTGACGAAATAATTGACTATCCGTTTCTTAATCTTAATAAACCAACCATTAGCAAAGCCCAGAGCTATAACTGCCTTGCAAAATAGTTCTGGAATAAAGTTAGGCTAAATAAAATTTCTAAAGTTAGAGAAAACTTTGATCGTCAATTTCATGAAAAAACATGCAACTGGCCTTTGGCATTGCAGATGTTTCTTCAATGTAAATTAATGTAGATGTCAATGTAGATGTTTCGTCAGTGTAAAAAAGTCAACATTGCCTTCAGGATGTCCTTCAGGCATTTGAAAGAAAGGAAAATAGACTTACTGCTCCAATTTGTGTCTCGAAAGTCTTGCTTTTTCCAATTCTTCTTTTGTTGTCAATCGTTTTTCTTCTTGTTGTACTCTGAAATAAAAACACTAAAGTCAACATTTTTTGACACATTACGTTTTACTAAACAAATAAGTCCTCAATTTCAGCTAAATCAATATATTTGACTTGCAATAGCTCAGTGTCAAAGACAATTCTTGTTCGATTTGGAAATTTTATCCATGAAAGTCATTTTACAAAGCACTCGATGTCTGAATTCTATTTTTCATCAGCTCAGTGTTTCAATTCGCAAGTGTGACCTGAGAGTCCCAAACCTCCCAAAAATCACTATGGAGACTTACTCTTCATCAGACTCGATTTCAGACGAGTCATCTCCAGACCCAGCCTCGCTTTCCTGATCTTCATCTTCATCATCAGTGTAAACATCGCTTGTTTTTAAAGCATCTTTCTTTTCCAAAAATTCTTCAGCAGATTTCTTTTCTTTCTTCTCAGATCGTTTTGCTTTTAATTCATCGATGGCCTTCGCCTTTTTGTCTTCGATTTTTGTTCTTGTTCTTTCACCTCTTCTCACGGCAATGCTGTTTGAAAATTCTTCTCTTGGGGAGCTATTTCTCTTATCTTTCCCATCTTTCTTTTTGACCTTCTTTTCTTTGCGTTTTGCCAATTTCAGTTTCTGACGCAAAATTAGTTAGAGACTTCATTAATCTTTCCCATGTTTATAGCAGAAGAAAGTAAAGCATCAGAAAGATGAATGGTATTGCAGAACTCTGCTCACTTGATGCATCAAGAAAAAAGACTTTTAGTGACAAGAAGGAGAGATTTTTCAAAGGTATTGTGGAAGCGATTCACTTTGTAATGAAATATCTTAGGAAGCTAGATAAGACTGTACATCTCCCCTGGCTGTCACAGACACAGTAGAAAGAAGAGCTCCTTTTCAGATTTGTTCAATTTTTAAAGGAAATTTAACAGTATGCTTGGCTAAGATTTTAAGATACTGCCGTTGGCAGACATTAAAGCAACAGATTCCCCCTTAACTGCAAATAATAGCTTGAGTGTTTTGTAGAAGAAATAAATACGGTATAGAAATTAGACTACTCATGTCTCACTTCAACATCACTGCTATCTTTAGAAATCTAATATAGGGCTGAGGTCCATCGTCCTTCCTTGAAAATAATGTTCTTTTGAAGTGTTAATCACAAGAAATTTAGCAATATCACAAGTATCACCTGATAATTGATATGATAACTGATATTCAACTTTGATAGACAGTTTTAGCTGTTTGTTATTTGTAATAGCCAAGGGATGCTGTCTCTCTCAGCTCCCTATGGTTGTCTTGTATCATATAGTTTCAGAGTAAATTTTCAGAAGCTGAAAAGTAAGAAGTCATCTGGAAGCTAGAGTATTCTCACAACAGAGACAATACCTGTTCAATTTCCATTCTTGTTTTTAAAGCTTCTCTTTTTTCCATTCGATTGAACAATTCTTGTTCTCTTTCTTTTTCTGTCATCATTGCTAACTTTCTTTGATCAGCTTCATCTCCAACCAAATTTTCATCCAACCCATCATCAAAATCTTGAATTTCTCCCTCTGATAATTCTCCTTCTGATAGTTCTGTTCAACAAAAAGTATATATTCTTACATTTTCAAGAAGACAATGAGCATCACTGAATCACAGTAAAAAACAGGGTGGCCAAAAAATTATGCCTACTTGTATGGAGGCTGTGGAGGAGCTGTACAGTCTATTGTTCTGTTCTTGCTACAGTTGCATAGGTTAGACATCAGTTTTGAGTTTGAGACCTTGTTTCAGCCGATTGCACAAGTGTTTGCAGATTTATGGCATAAGAAAGTTGAAAAGTAATTGTTTCAAAAACAGTTTCCTTTGTTCTTCACAAATGTCTAAATCACACAAATTTTGAAAGTTAGAGTTATAGCATTGTATTTGTATTTTGTATACATTTGAAAATGGCTCCTCAGTATTGTGTTATTGGTAAAAATACAATGAACCCTTCTTAAATGGTAGCAAAATCCAAGATACTGTATCTGTAGACCTCTCTCTTAAACTATATATTCATTTGATTTTAGCAATTTTGGTGACACATCTGGTAAATCTTCTTAAAAGGTAAATATACTTGATGGCTTCCGAAGAAAACCAGATAACCTCCACTATTCAATACTAGGCTTTGAATATGCAAACTTCTTTAATCAAGAAAAAACATTTATTATTATTCAAATTCACAAAGTAAACATAATTTGGGAAGCAGTAAAAGTCACTCAACTTAGTATATATATACATATATGTAGTTTTGAAACAAGGAAGCCGATAAGATCAACATTGTTACTGATTTGCTACAAACCTCCTTCAGATGGTTCTTCTTCTTCACTTATTTCTCCAGATTCACTTCCAGAGTCATCATCTGATGAATCTTTTTTCACCAAATCTTTATTTGCTTTTCTTTTTGCCGCATTTTTCTTCTTTCTATCTTTACTTTTTGAACCACTCATCTCCGAGTCTACAGTCCACTAAACATAAATACAGTACTTGCATAAAAGACAACCTTTACAAAACAGTACTGCTAGCATAGCAGCAATGTGGCCATACTTTGGCTATGCCATGTCCCAGGTAGCAGCAGTTAAACTTTAAATTGCAAAATTCTATGTTTGAAGCAATCCATTTTGGTCTGGTAAATCTTATTTTTCTATTATTTCATACACTTGGCTGAAAGAATTGATTATCTGGCAATCTGTGCAGCATATATCAATCACTGAAACCTGAAGAAGCATAACGCATGGAATTAAGTTTGAAAGAATCTTTACCTCATCATCCTCTTCAGTTGATGAATCAGAAGTATCACTGTTGTCACCTTTTTCACTTGCAGCAGAATCATTCTTGTCTGATTTTCCAGATGTCATTTTTGGCTTTTTTGCAATGGATAGCAGTTGCTAAAACAACGAAACACCCAATTAAATATGTTGCTTATTCAATTGTTCTGTTTTATTGAAACCTGAAACTTTTCAATGGAAGCTCCCTTAGCAAAATATTGAGTATGTTTGCAGTATGCTTCAAGCCTGATTCTAACTTGTTTTTAGTATGATTTCAGTAAGTTTGAAAGCTTGATTCAAGTAAGAATTTTGCACTGCTTGTAGGATGCATCTTCGGAACTGGAACTCTTTCCTCAGGGCTACCAACAGATAGTCAATTTTCCAAACTCATAATGAGAATTCTGGAGAAGTTCAACGGACATAAAGAACTTCTGAACAAGTTTCTTAAGAATCCCTCGGCAAGAACACTCTACTTAAGTGTAGATCACATATTTCTTAATTTACAAATAACTAGTTACATCATTTCTGTGTTGCAGAAAAGAAAGCTTACTCGTACAATGGAAAAGTTAACGTTCTAGCAGAGATTAGAAACTCTGCTGTGCATATATTTTTCTGCCTTCCCTTCAAATTTTAAGCCTGATCTTTCTCACAAAGTTTTCACACAAATTATGTGTTGGTAACAATTTAAGTGTAGGGGATAGTCACCAAGAAGCACAATTTTCAATATGCCCATTTTGGAATGGATCAATAAATAACTTGGGTGAATGGCTCAATCAAGTAGCAAAATAAAGCCACTGGTTTTCTTGGATAGCAAAATTACTGCCTGCTCAATTTTTCAAAGGTTAAGAAACAACCCTATCTGAATTCAAAAAGCTAAGAAACTTTTCAAAGTTGCAGTTTTAATTCTTTCATGTCACTCACAAATGTTTTGACACTGTACAGTAATAGCAACTGCTATGATATTTTTGAGCAAAAATTATGTTGTTTACATTGCTTTGAGATTTGAATATGTGATGTGTGAGCCTATTTAACCAAAAATGAATTCTACACTTCCAGCCTCAAAAACATAAGAAATACATAAGAAACTCTTGATAGCAAATTTGTCCACAAAAATGTTAGTTGATTTGCTATGTCTACAAATGCTGAGCACTTCATAATATCACAACTTTGAAACCACTGAATTGACAAATTTTGTCAATTAAAACGGGGAACAGCTATGTGATCAAAAGTTGCAATTCAATGAAGAAAATCTCCTGAACAGATTCAAGATAAAACTTGAAAACATGATTTGCATCTAGAACGTTCACTGTTCTGCACTCCATGGTGGCGCAACTCCATAGTGGCACAATGCAAAATTTCAAGCCTAGATTCTAGTTCAAGCTAGAATCAGTTCATTATGCATGCACATTACCATCTTTGCATATATTTTGCGTAAACCAAAGATGAAAAAGAATACTTGTTTGTGATTGAAACCACTCACAGACCAGCTCTAGACCAGACCCTGGTGGAAACTGGGTATACTACTGATCTAAAACAATTTTTTTCCTACTGCTATCTCCATTGTCTAGAGTCAGTTTGTGCAGCACAGATCTGTAGCAACACAGATCTGTAGTGTAAGCTTGCCCATGACTCAGACAGAGCTTTTTGGCCTATTTTTGGGATTCTGCTTTTCATTCAATTTTTATAATTTGATTTGAGTAGTAATCCTCACTTCTTCTAAATCCTCTTCATCGTCAGAATCTGAATCAATCAAAGCCCTTTTCGATTTTCCGTCTGATTTAGGCATATTCAAATTCCTGCTGTCAACAAGATCCTTGATTGCGTATGGTCCCTTGGAGATCTGAAGTATGGCCTATAAGCAATCGTGCTCGACAACTTTATGCTCCTGACAATGTCTAATAAGTTAGTTCCATGGAAAGGTTTTTGTCATCATTTGCCTAATATGAAGATGATTGCATTGCCTAATTCATTCTTTAATGTAAGGAACTTCTTTGCATTAATTTCGCGATGTATCTTCAACAGTTTTCAATCGACGCACTTTTTGCTGCTCTTCAACATACCGCCATTGCCTTCAAATGAATACCCGAAGTGTATTATGGGTATTAAAGCACATGCTATCTTAGCCAATCAGAATTCATAATTTGTTTTGATTGTTTTGTTGTTTTGAGTCTCGTTGCTGTTGTTGTGTTGTTAACATAACTGCTAAATACTGAAACGAGGCTATTTAATGGCAACCTTTTATCAACAAATGTTCACAAAAAGAGCATGTGCAAAGAAGAGTCTCAAGGACAAGGAGGATTGAAATCACAAATCAAAGATGGCAAAAAGTAAATATGAATACGTGAAGAGGTTTGAAGAAGCTGATACTTGTTTACCAAATTGTTGGATTGTAGTACGCATCGACGGACATAATTTTCACTCGTTTTCATCAAAACATTCCTACAAGAAACCGAATGATGCAAATGCTTTAGAATTGATGAATCACTGTGCAAAGGAGGTTATGAAAGAATTTAGAGACATTGTAATTGCTTATGGCCAAAGTGATGAATACAGTTTTGTCTTTAAAAGAAAGACAACACAGTTTAGCAGAAGAAAGAGCAAACTAATCACAAATATTGTATCCTTATTTTCTTCATCGTTTGTTTTTCACTGGAGTAAATATTTTGCAGGAATAGAGATGGTACATCCACCTTCTTTTGATGCAAGAGCAGTAGTTTACCCTGCCTTAGAAAATATAAGAGATTATTTAAGTTGGAGACAAGCAGATTGCCATATTAATAATCTTTATAACACTTGTTTTTGGAATCTTGTGCTTGTTGGGGGAAGTACGAATCAGGATGCGGAAAAAAGATTGAAAGACACTTTGTCAGGAGAAAAGAATGAAATACTTTTCTCTGAGTTCAATATCAATTACAATAATGAGCCTGAGATATTTAGGAAAGGAACTGTCCTATTTTGGGACTTCGAAGATACAAAGAATGACAAAAGGCCAAAGAAGGAAATAAAAAAGCAACATTGTGATGTGATTGGAGATGGCTTTTGGACTCAACACCCTGGGTTATTGCAGTGAAAATATTTTGAATCAATTTGATATGTATCAGACCAGTGTCAGATATATTTTACTTACCATATTGTTTTTATCAGAGAAGAGCAAAATGTATCAACAACTCTTCCAGATTTTCTGAATTTGTATTGACAAATCCTTATGAACATTTTGAAGAATGCTCTGTTTGCCAATGTGAAAGCGTGTCCCTTTGCCCATGCTTCTGATTGTTTTATGTTGTTTTTCAAAACGAGGCCTTCCATGTTATATTGCGCAATTCTTGTGCATAATTACAGTCCAACAATAATTCCCAAAGAATATTGCGTAATAATAAATGCATAAATTAAAATAAATTATGCAGCAAAATGATGTAAACATAACAGAGGATAAATGGCGCCTCTTGAAAGTTTGCAAAAATTGTGAGCGATGTTTTGATCAAGTAGATCATCAACAAAAATACTTTGCAATGAATAAGAAATGGCGAATTATGTTACATAGACCATACGGAAAATACTGCCTTGCAAGATTGTTTTGAAGTTGGCCATCGAAGCTGGAGATGCTGTTATGATGGCGGAGTTTGACGATGAGTCATTTTCCAAAACAGAAACAACAAAGATGAAAAAATCCTCCATGGCTGCCCTTGTCGTAGATGACATGCAACAAGATCCAAACAAATGTGAAAAATGTCGACAAAAGCCTCCAGTTTGCATTTGCATCGATTGCGGAGGGATCAGCATCTGCAAAGATTGCGAGAGGGCGATGCACAATAGTGGCGGAGGGTCAAAAAATCGGAAACGGCATCGAACGAAGGACCTGTCTTCGTCAAAGAAAGGCGAACAAAGACAACCAAATGGCATCGTTGAAGCAAAACTTATTGATTTTGAGAGCACTTTCGATCAAGAAATTAAACTGAAAAATCCCTCTAGCTCAAGGGCAGCTCAAGAGAGTTTTCTTCTTGTTGATGGAAGCGAGAAATTGCAGGTGAGAAAGTGGTAAAAATTTGTCGTTGGCCTATCTCCAATTTACGCCCAGGGGTCTGGATATAGTGTGACGTCATTGCGGACGGAAGTTTTCATCAAAATGTAAACACAGTTTTGGTGCCTCAAGGTATCTGCCCTGTAAAGTCATGTGAAAATCCATTGAAGATATATATAGTTTATTGTGGTTTTGCTGCTCACCTCTGAGCTTTCTAGACAGAGTCTGGGAAGAAAATGAAAATATCAAATCAATAAATCATGCCATTAACAGGTTTCCATTGAATTTTACTCAGTTTCTTAACAGCTTCTTGCCATTTTTTCATTTCATTTCATTTCATTTCATTTGAGGGTTGCCCTTCAACTGAGTTGATTTACAAGGGGCCCTCTATAAAAACATTAATTACAATATACACTTAAATCTAAAAGAAACTAATTACAACGATAAAAAACCATAATGTTAAAAACCTAATTACAATAAAATACTTACAATAAAAGAAAATGATTTACAGCAGCTCTAAATAGAAAGTTTAAAACTATTTAGAGATGATGCCTGCTTTGACTCAGCTGAGAGGCTGTTCCATAGCTTTGCTCCTCTGTAGGAAAAACATTTTTGCCCATTTGCTGAGTTTTTCCTAGGCAGCTTCAGGTCTGTCACTGTATTACGGAGGGCATGGACGGAGCATTGCGAATTACGGGTGAAGAGGCTACGCAGGTATTCCGGAGCCAAGTCATGCAAGGATTTGAAAGCCAAGATCTTGAATCATTGTCAGTTAGCTTTAAGTCTCTGGTAGCTCTCTCACTTTGCCTTGGCCAAACTGCTTCCAATAAAGGTGAGATGACACCAATTGATAGCAGCAAGTGATTTTGAGTGCCCTAGTTTACAGTTCTGCCAAGATGTTATGCAAAGAAATTGGATGTAATTAGCTATGTTGATATCCAACTACAGACTAAGTTTGTGTTTTCAGCTGAAGTTAAAGATCTCCAACAGAGTGCAAATGTGAGGGCCTCCCTCCATAAAATTTGTCTGCAGTTACTATTGTGAAATGAAAAGCTTGGAATGATAGACAGTTACAGAAAAGATTGTGTTTGAGTGGGAGCATTTCACCAAGATGCATTTTATACTATAAAATATTAATCATAATAATTATATAATTGTATATGGAATAAGGGAATGACACTTGCAGCCTATAAACCCTAACAGTTGTATTTTCATTTGCAATGAAATCTATCATACAATTTGTCAAAATGCAACACTGTCTTTGATGGAATCAACTGTGATTCTATAGAAATTCAAGCAGTATGCCATGCAAGCCTAGCTTTGTCAAATCCCCCTGATGCCATCTATCTTGTAATCGGCTACTGTTGAAATCTCCTGAAAGAAATATTTTACCTGTGTATATCTTTGTATGTTGTTGTGTTTTTCAGGTGCACACAGCTGATGAGTTTATACAGAAACTTGAATGCAATATTGATGTGAGAGTCAAAGTTGTTTCTATTTTTGGGAATACAGGAGATGGAAAATCTCATACCCTCAATCACACTTTCTTTGGTGGCAAGGAAATATTCAATACATCTGCATCCCAGGAATCATGTACTGTTGGAGTCTGGGCTTCATTTGACAGTACTCGAAGTGCCCTTATCATTGATACAGAGGGATTATTGGGAATATCAGAAAATGTAAATAAACGCATGAGACTTTTATTAAAAGTGTTAGCAATTTCAGATGTAGTGATATACAGAACTAGGGCGGAAAGACTTCATATGGATTTGTTCACTTTCTTGGGGGATGCGTCAGAAGCATATTCAAAGTATTTCAGCAGAGACTTGAAGAATGTAAAAGAGAAAATCAAAAGTGACCTGTCACTATGCAGCCTTGGTCCATCAGTAATTATATTTCAAGAGACACATTATACAAAACCGCTTGGAGAAGAACAACCAACAAATGGCATGTAAGTCATCTTCTGTTTCATTGATAATTGTTCATCTACAGTCTAGAGCCAGTACAATATTTTTGACAGATTCTGGTATCTCTTGAGACATTTGAAGCCAACGGTTTGTTTAATTGCTAGCAAGTGGAATTGCCCTTGACTGTTATCTAAGATAGCCTTGTTTATTCTGCTATTCAAGTATGTTCATTGAAAAATGAGGCAAAAGAGGCAAATTAATTCATTTGCATCTCCATATTTTCCTTGTTGTTTCTTGATAATTTTGATTCAAGTTGATAGAGCAGAACCTGCTTATTGTGACATCACAGTGCATTCTGATGGAGGAATTGTTTGACAACATAAGCTTTTGAATGATGAGTCAACATTTTAAGGTTTTTTGAAAGGAATATCAAAAGCTACCTGTAATTTTGAGACAATTGCAGGGAGCTAGAGGGGTGAGGGGTGCACTGTTTGCAACTTTTTGTGCATGTGCATGCAATTTCTACCTGGTTATCATACTCTGCTTTTCCATAGGACTGTGAATTCTCCTGAAGATATAATAAGGGAGAACTTTGTGAATGTAAAAAGGGATCCCCATGCCTTTAGTTCAATTGGATATCTTGGCACAAGAACAAGTACACCCCCAACAGATTTTTCTGGTTTGTTGGCATCTGTTGAAATGCACCTAAAAAACAGCACTGTACGATCACCAAGATCACTCAATGTTATCTTCAATGCACTCTTGGTAAGTTTGATAATTGTTATCAGTGATGACTTTTGTTGGGGTTGCATACAAGAACAATACAGTTCTCCATAGGAGAATTTTCTTTAAGGTAATGTGCCCATGTAAGTACAGCTGTGTATACACTCTGTCAAAATCTGCTGTGGTTCAGCTCTGAATGTGCAGCCGCAAGTAAGTCATCAGTCCCCTTACATTTAACCTATTGCTATCGCAAAATTGTATTTGCTTGACTGATCACATGAAATCTCACGTGAAATTGGCATGCCCCCGCAAAGCTGCTGTACTTACATGGACACATTACCTTTAACTACCACATGTAGTGTGTTTCTCAATTCAAGGACATCAGTCCCATGGTTTGTTGTCCCACGATATATTTAGCAGTTTTCAGTGTAATAAAGTGAATTCAGTTTTGGCATAACCAATAAGTCATTACCTCCTTTCTATTTATCCTCATGTAATGAATCTAGGTTTAGGATATATAGTTTAGTTCTTGTGCAGGGAAAACGAAACGTCATTTGAGTGTACTGTATTTTCGAAATTCTTTTCAATTCTAATATATGTAATGCTGTATTTATCAAACTGAGTAAGTTTGACCGGTTAAGAAATTGCAACACAGTTATCCTTCTTTATTTCTTCTGTTGAATTGAGCAATGCAAGGAGATGGTGTTTATCTGCACATAAAGTACATATATAGTGAATTAGAATTTGAGATGCCAAGTGGAGAATGTGCAGCACAGTTAAGAAAGAATTTTACAATCGACTATTCGATATTTAGTTTCAGATTTGCATTAGAACTACGTTTGCCAAATTGACATAAACATTTTGATTTTGTTTTGTTCACAGTTGCTGAATGATAAATTTGCAGGTGACATTGATCACATGATTCCAAATAGTTTTCCTGATGAATATTTTACATGTTCTTCAAAATGCCAGTCATGCAAGTGAGTATGTCACATTTCAATGATATCGTTGTAACCTGATCTAGATTCCATGGGGGAAATCATAAGAGATCACTGAATTCACCAAAAGTGAAAATTAGCTGAGTCTCATGTATCAGAAACGGAGTGAAAACTTTTCATTCGCAGAGTTGCGATCCAGTATGCCGCTGAAGACATAAGCATAGAAGATAGGAGGCTAGAGTGCTACGGCCCCCCTCCAACTTTGGGGAATTTCGCAAAAGTTAGCCATAATCCGGAAGAAATCGGTCTTAAATCGGGAAAAATTCTCGTGAACCTTGGACTTTTTTTCGAGCAGCCGACTCCAAATTTTTCTTCCCCTACGCTTATGCTGAAGACATTTTATTGTTCATTATAGTGCAAGATGTGAATGCAGCATGAGCCATGAAAGGGATGGTATTAAACACAGCTCAACTAACAGATGTAAATACCAAGCACAATTTGACAACAGAGCCTTCTTGTGCAAGGTAATGATGGATTCGCTTTATGTTTGCGGCGTACAGAATGATTAGTAGCAGTCTTCCGTGTGTTTTTCGCCATTCAAATCTCCGTCTACAATCTATTGCATGCTTTTCAAAGATCAATGGTTGAACATTTCCAAAAAGTTTTGAACTTGATTTTAAGTTCTCTGAACGATACAATGAGGTGGAAGATGTTGAACCTTTTTTGTAGGCATCGTGGAAATAATGATTCTCCGAAAAAATTTGTCTTATTTTGTCCGAAAAAATATTTTGGCCGTCATGACTTGATCATCCAATTTTTACTACCTAGGATGAAACGAATTGGTTTCCGAGTGTGGAATGAAAAACCGATGAAGTCTCAAAGAGTTTCAGCAGAATATTTCCATAATTAGTGTGCATTTCTTTTCAGGTGTGCTACGAGAAAGGAATTGAATCTGTTGTTATTCCAAAAACATCAGAATCATCAGATTCAGCTTGGTATGGTTTAGCGAAATATGCTTGGGCAGGGTATGTTAACCTGTTTTTTTTTCAGGAGATCACTTGATGTTAATATCCGTTAAAATGAGAACAACTGAAGACAGCAAAGAGTACAACTGCAAAAGAACGGCAAAGCTGTATTTAAGGATAAGGCAAGACTTAATGTCAATTAAGAAACTATTCGTTGAACATGCGAAAATTTCGAGCTATCGAGGTGTAAGATGACGTCCATAGTGAATCATACATTGGCTGTTAGTAGTCAGATGTCTTTCGATTTTCAGTTCACTTCATTTTAAAGTTCAAAGCCGATGAAAATAATTACAACACATGACGAAGCAGCAAATTACAATGAAAATACAAACTAACAAAACATCAAATTTATAAGGGTATTTTTTTTGCAAATTCGATGAAAGTACATTTTTGAATTTTCGAAACAGTGGAAAACGGTGGAATACACAACGTATGATGCTCTCGTAGGTCGTTCTCCTTTGAACCGGATTTCCAGCCCTTATATGAAATTTCAACTAATTTGACTAGTTTACTGAACTTGCGTCTTTTGTCATAATGCAACATATTTTGTTTTTAAAAACTTGCGATGTAGCACGGAGGAAACTTTGAACCTGCTCTAGGTAAGGTGGGATTGCTAATAATATTTATCATGAATGATTGAATGTTTCCCTGAGTACTTTATTCTGGAATATCATTTCGAAGTCGTCAACGACGTCCTCCATTAATTCACAATTTTTGTCTTATTTTGGTTTTGAAAATTATTGCAAATTAGTATGCATTTTCCTTTTTTAAAGGTATGTTCTTGAATGTCCTGAATGTGGGGTAATTTACAGAAGTCGACAATTTTGGTATGGTAACAGAGACCCGGTTGAAATAGCTGTACGTGCTGAAATCAGACATGTTTGGCCTGGGGTAAGACTATTATGTTTCTAATACTGTTATTATGTAGTCAATGCTGTAAAGAAAGAACGAAGATTTTCAGATCAATTACAAAACAAAAATACAACTATGGTTCACAAGAAAGCAACTCCGTTCTGTCCTGAATTTGATCCCCACTGTTATGGAGATTGGATTTCAGCCATCATGGGTGATGTGAAAATGTGACAAGGTAAAAAATGGGTAGGAAGAAAGTGCCCGAAAGATCCTGAAATACAACAGCTTTGCAGTGCACGAACTAGTTTCCCGTGGGTACTAGAACCAAGAAAGTGATGAAAAAAAAGAAAGAGAAAGAAGGGAAAGTTCTTTTTCCCAATTCTGATTAATTTTTCCGTGAACACACGAGGGTCAACAAGCATGATTTTGTATAATTTAATGCAATTTTAATGTCTAAATTTTTGTGATTCGATGTCAAATAAAAATCGCCATACTCTGCAAAATGATATTATACATCCTGATAAAGGCCTTTTCAATTATCTCCTTGCTTTAATACTGTACTTGAAGAAAGAGTAAAAATTGTTACCAAATTCCCCATTTTATCAAGACTTCGTAAACATTCAATCTCTGTACCCACGATATACTCCCTTGTCTTTATGTTACTCCCACATCTCATATCTCATACTACAATGCGTGTCATCCACAGGCCAGAATGATGCAAGGTAACCACAATGCAGTTCGGCGTATTATTGATGGAATGCATACTGTTGCAGAGAAGATAGGCCATGTCAGTGCCAAACCAACCAAGGTTGTTTCAAATTGGGTTACTGATAAAGTTGCGCCATCATATTGGGTTCCTAATTATCAAATACTGGTAAGAATGACATCGTTATTTGTGTTTTTGACAAGGGCTTGGGATCTTGCAAGAACTTATTTCTCTACAGAACAACGCAAAGCTGGCTAGCCGGATGATTTTTGGTCTAGCAGGAGACATTTTTTATCTTGACTTTCGAACGATGGTATGAAGATATTGGATTGCTCACAGCTGGGTACTATTACAATTATCCATGGTAGATATGCAGCCAAAAGGGAGGCAAACTAGACCCCCAAAAAGCTCTATTCAGTCCCCCTCTCTAATAAGCCACTCCCTTCGTAACGAAATTTTGAATAAGATACCCTCGTTATCAAGCCCTCCCTACCAAGCCCTCCCCTTAGATCAAATGCCATAAGTTACTAAATATTTTCGATTTATTTTAGCTAAGTTGAAAGTTGAATTAATGTTGATATGGTTTTGGATAAAAACTGTGTCGAATTTGTGTATTGGACTCGCAAAAATTTATGTTGATTCCGCCAAATATAGTGTAAAAGAACTAGAAAGCTGTTATCCATATCCTTGTGATTTGACATTGTGAATAAGCCCCCGTCTCTAGAAAGCTCATATCTCTTTTAGCACCGTCTTCCTGTCTTGTTGTTCTTTAAAGACCTCTGTAGCAATGTACTAATCCCATCTTCAATAATTCCGTTCATTATTTCGATACTAGGAGTGTTTTACTTGCGGTAAAGACTTCAGTGATTTCGACAAGAAACACCATTGCCGCGCATGCGGACAAGGATTCTGCGATGATTGTACTACAAAGCGGATACCCGTTCCAGAACGAGGCTGGGGAGAAGATCCAGTTAGAGTATGTGATGAATGTGCTAACAAATACGAGGCTGCCACTAAAGTCTTCCGTAAAGAAAAGTCCTTAGATTTGAAGTGAGTTAAAAATGTGTGATATTTATCCATAGAATTGCAGTTTCAGGCTCATCATAATTTATGAAACCACGAGGGCAACTTCAACAGCAACGTGATGTTGTTTTTGCAGGTTGAAGAATGGATTACTCATTTTCCGTACGAATTGGCTTCCTTTAAGGGAACATGAGGTTGTTCTTTTCACTTGCACAACTTGTATTCCCATTTCTGCCATACTGTACTCCTGATCTTTGCCTCCGAAAGAAAAACCTACGTAATTCAAATGTTACTTTTGAAAGAAAAAATGATGCTTCTCATAACCGAATAAGGAGATTTCGTCTTGGTTTTTAAATAGTATGTAAAAGGAAGTATACGGAAAAGGATAATTGGTTTGCAGGTTACAGCATCACTTTCTTAATCATGCTCATAATTTCTGTATTGCTTTAGCTGATACTGACTACAGCACATCCCTGCATTGGATTAAAAAGGGAAGAATGTAGTAGATATAAATTGCTTCTTGTTTTGAATTGACAATTCAAATAGCCCACAAAATGATCACGCTATCATCCATTCCAACATATACCGATGAAAGTTTGTCATGACAGTCATCTAATTATCAAATATTTTTATTTCAGTTCGCTGATGGAAGCAATTGATGATGATCCTGAATTAGAAACTGGTTCACTGATGGCAGTTAAAACAACAGAGCACATTCCCACTCAATACCCCCCAGATATCATCACAAGTCGAAAGGTCACTGAAACTGTCCATTCCACATTTTCGTACATTTCCAGTACACTTGAATACCCAAAAGGATACGTAGTTGATGTATTAGCACGTCCCTCTTATTGGGTGCCTGATTCAGAAATTGTTTCCTGTCATTCATGTCATCTCGAATTCAAAGCCTCACAGTCAAAGCATCATTGCCGTGCATGTGGACAAGGCTTTTGTGATCCATGCACACAAGAGAGACTACCAGTGCCATCAAGAGGCTGGGACTATCCAGTTAGAGTTTGCAAATTGTGTACTGAAAAGAAAGGACCATTGTAAGGGAATAATGATAGAGAAGGACCATTGTAAGAGAATTTCAATAGATTTTTTATCTAAATTATTTGCGCATTTGCACGCCATTTAGCACTACTTTGTTGTGTATCCAATGCCTATGAATCGAGAAGTTAGTATAAAGATTTGTAAAGATTAAATTTTGCTTCTGTGGGGAAAATGAATAAATGTGGGTTTTCCTTCGATTGGTCCTGAAATGAACACAGTAAACACCCGCATATAAGAACCTAGTTGGTTAAGAACCCACAGTCTGAAATTGCCAAAGTAGACACTCATTTCCATTTTATTCATCGTACAAGAACTCAGGCTGACCCATAATTGTAGGTTTTTCTTGCACGGAGGTGTTTACTACCAGAGTATCATGGTAATCGGTGAGTGATCGGTGATAAACCATGGTACCGTGATCATTGATAGAGAATGAATGGTCTTTTTGAGGGCAAGTAATACTCAGTACAAAGTCTTGATCACAAATCGCAGAATTCACTAAAATTTTAAATTCTCATTCTCTTCACTTAAACTCCAGCATTTTTATTGTCATTCAGTATTTACCCAGTTTGGAAAATGTTTGCAAAACCCAAAAATAGTTATTTTCTTGAATATAGTTATTTGATATTTAAACAAATGTTGTGGTATGCTTTTAGATGTTCAATCCTAACTGTACAATATATATCTCTGTTTGCTTAATATTGCGATTATTACAATTAGTTAAATGTGAATAAAAAAAATGCTGTAATTGTAAACCGTAAAAGAACTGATAAAGTTGATTTGAGGAATGTTAGAAAATGATTGCTTTGTGTTTAATTATTATTAGCATCTTTGCTTTGTAAAATGACTGTGCTTGCGACAGCCAAGAAAGGCTTAAACATTTCAAACATGTAATTTTAGCCTGTGAACAAATCTGGGAAAAGTCAGTCCACAGACCAAGTTTGAATTGGATAAATGAAAAGCTGAATAGGGGGAAGGTTGCTTGGCGAAGAATCTCCAAGCTTGGTGAACTTGTCTTGCAGGGCAGCACTATGAGACAGACCCCTAGTGGTTTTCGACATTACTGCGTATGCAGTTTAGGCTGTTGGCAGTTTCTGGCCTTCGAGAACCAACTGATTGATTTTTTTATTTATTGATCAGTCAATTGTCTGATCGATGTGCTGTTTGTGTCTATGGTTGAAATCCGTTGGTTCAAAAGTATGTAACATTTGTTGTCGATAGGAGACTGTTACAAATAGTTTTGATATTACAGTTAAGGTGGAAGAAGCATACCACCTATGTTTTCAATGTTCAAAATAACATCGTATCTTTGCATGATAAAATTTTTCAATATCCTTAATAATTCATTTTGGTTGCCAGGGGAAAGAATGCCTATAGAAATCCACTATGCCTTGCCCAAAGGAAGCAATGTCAACAGAACCAAATAACAAAGCAATATTCAAATAGTCATGCAATCATGAAAATCTATTTTCAAAAAATCTTCAAATTTACATGGTACACTTATTTTGCGTTTACTGTAAAGGTTGAATTGATTTAAAGGTTGTTATTGTTTTGATATTGTAATGTGGGAAATGGTTGTCAATGTTTTTATTTACAATTTAAAGGGGATCATTTATGTCTATACGATCTTCGATACAACTTGAAGTGGTTTCATATGGTCATTTATTGTCATAAATAACAAAATTGTCAAGGAAACAAAATAGAAAAAGATAGAAATTTAGATTGAACCATCTTGTCTGCAGGTAATTTCGACAATCTTTATTTTAAGTTTGAAAGCAGGAACACCGCAATGCGACGAAGAACAACAGCAAATATGTGCGAACTTAAGAAATATATATATTAGATGCCAATATTTCGTCCTGCCATGAGTTCTGCATGGCAGGACGAAATATTGGCATCTAATATATATATTTCTTAAGTTCGCACATATTTGCTGTTGTTCTTCGTCGCATTGCGGTGTTCCTGCTTTCAAACTTATTCACGTTTTATCACTGCAAGCATCCTCGGATCCGACGAGCGACATTGGTATCGTGTCCTTTTCTTCTTCGATTTATTTAATCTTTATTTTGCCATGATTCTTCTAAAGATTAAAACTGAGGTAAATTTCATGATAACTTTGTTTGTAAAGTTAATTTGCGATATTTGAAATGTTTTAAGACCAAAACGTGTCAAAATGGGTTTTGTCACCGGGAAATGCGACGAAATTGTTTTGCATTCAGTGTCACACAGTATTGTACAATTCAATGGCCAAATACAATTAAAACTCAATATGAGAGCAACGAGATGACTTCTTCATGCTAACACGGGGATTTTATATTCAAGGATATTTTCAAGATGGAAAATTGATTTATTGCATCTTCGTGAAAGGACGGACAAACAACAAACCAAATTTCTCTTAGATGAAACAAATCATAAATTAGATTTTTCAAAAAATGATATATTGAAAGGGCTCGGTCCTTGTCGACTGGAGCTGTTAAGATTTAAACAGCAAAGATTCCAAATCTTTAGAAAGGTTCATATAACATTTTATGACCTGCTTCTTTGAATTGAATGACCTCAAAAAGAAAATTTAATTGTTTCGCTATGATTCAACCAAAATTTTCTGTTCTGCAATCTTCAATGTTTTCAGAATTAGGGCGTTTAAGTTTTCAAAGAAAGGGTTCTAGCGTCGTATTACACTTTTTGCCAATTCTTTTACAAGGTTAGCAGTGTTGTCTGTTCATGAGAGAGAGCACTTTCCACCTTTTAAAAAATGTAGTGAGAATTCTAATGCGATGCCAGAAACCTTCCTTGAATACCTGCTGTACTTTGTTTTGACATAGCTGGAGAACAATAGAAGTGCTGTTTTTGAAGCAGCCACTAAATTTGCCATTTCTGTGCCAAAAAATCAGCAACCACTGATCAGATTGACTCAAACAGGGTTTCAAACTCTAAATTGAAGCTTGACCTATGCAACTGTGTAAAACCGAGATGATTGAATCTATGGCTCCTCCACAGTAGCCACGCAAACGGGGCACAATTTTTTGGGACACGCTGTACAAAATCAAAATACGTTTTAATTTCGAAGCGATTTAATTCGTAGAACTTGGTCCTAGAATTTCACAACCAACTTTTTACACTGATTTAAAGATTTGGAATCCTATACTGATCCAAATTGCCTTCGGATAATCTACCATGATCTGAGAAATAAACAGAAAGATTGAGTAAAAAGTCAATAGTTGTCTCAAAATATTGATAACTGCTCAGCAGTTGCAAGAATAAATTGTTAAAAGTCATTAGACAAATAATCTACATTGCAGTAAAAATTTCAAAACCTCTAATGTAATAAATAAACTATATTAGCCCTTAAAAATACCTAAAATTGTGTTTAAACTAGCATCAAGCAAGCAAAGATGAAAATAAATTGTCGAAATTGTTATCTTACATCATTTTGGTGTTCTGAAAAAGAATCTCAATCGAACGATGTTTGTTTACATTTTGAAGAAACTTCGAATGTGCACAATAGCGGTAGAAGCCTTAACGCCACTCCATCGAGCTTCACGTATAAAAATGTCAAAAATATCCAGCATTACGCAGAAAATACCAGTTTCCTAATTTTTTATTATCGCTGAAGGAATTGAAGAAACCAAACTCTCAGATCGTCAAAAATAACAAACTCCAGTAGTGGGAAATTATAACTTAGGAAAATATTTATTTGATAAAGGAAATCCACTTGTATTTCATTTTAGTAGCTTCCCTATCAGAAAGTACTTGAGTAAAGTTAAGAAAAATGATTACCAGAGCACAAATTGTTATGGACTAAAAATACATGTTTTGAATGTTGATAAGGGAAGACCTACGTTCAAACCCTTTGGGTCTGTCGTCATAAAACAATAAATGATCTTGTCATGATTGATAAATACTCTCAGCACTACCAAAATATTATAATGAATTATCGTAATTATCCTGATAAAGTTCCATCTGTTGAAAATAATGTTCCTTAACAGATGTTGGATGCAAACAGTAGTCCTTGGCAAAGAGACTTCGGAAGATATTCTTCGATGATGTGGCGAGGGTAAAAGCAAAAATTCTGGGTGTGGTATTTTGTATGAATTACAAACCAGTTGCTTCCTGAATCAAAATTATCCTCTTTCAGAGCGTTCAAGGATCAAGTTTGATAAATCTTTCACATGACCTTTAAGATGACTTTCGATTTCTTTTGTCAATGAACAATTTGTGAGTTCTTTATACTTCTCATCAATCTCTTTCAAGTCAATCTGAAAATAACACGAAACATTACTTGGTAACGATTGATACAGATAAATCAAGAGCAATGATATGGTTAAACGAGCCTTTGCAACCAGAGCGCTTTGTGAATACACCCTTTTGTAGTCTCTGAGTTGTCGCTATTTTCAAGGTCTACAAAATGGCCGTTATTAAAAAGATGGCACGTGCAAGTTATGCTGGGTTGCAAAAGCCCATTGACGGATAACATTCAGGATGCGAAAAAAGGAAGTCAAACAGGATATCAAAACAACCAAACTGTCTGCACTAAGTAACAAACTGTGAGGCCTTGAAATCGATGGTAGAAAGATGCAGATTTCACTGGACGAGGCGATTTACTGAGAATCATTGGTGGCCTCTCTTAGTTTTCACACAGACTTATTACTTTCATCTCAAACGAACTTTGAGAAGTTGGGTTGCAAAAGAATTGACATAAAATAAGACTGATAAAAATGTAAGGACTCACTGGATGTCGACCAATGATAATGAACGTCAAACGATCCTTGTTTACTGGCTTCTTTGAAAATATTTCTTGCATTTGTTTGGCAAAATGTAATGGCGTATCCTCAACAATTTCAACTGTCGAAAAAAGAGACTGACATCAATAGGATCAATAAGATAAATAAGATAAATCAATCAATCAATCAATCAATCAATCAATCAATCAATCAATCAATCAATCAATCAAAAGCTTTATCAATTTGTGTAACTATTTAGTGTACAAGATTCCCAGGTACAACTCTTAACAGATTGAAAGCATAGACGTCTTTAATACAAAGAATAACAATTCAAAGTTACTTTTCGGCGTAAAATTCTTGACAAGAGTATATAACTTTCGTCATCCTGAGAACTTTCGTAAGGGTATTTATTGTGTAAAACTGAGAAACGAGAATTGAAGATCAGCTCAAATCGTTTTTAGAAAAGCAAAGTTTGGCTAAAGCTTCCGCTGTCATGATTAGCTAATGTATATAAAAGGCAAGAACAAACAATAATCTCTAATCTCATAAGGGTTTCACTCATTATATAAGACATTATTTGAACAAAATATCTCCAAAGAAAACAATTTCTTGCTGGATATAATCGAAGTTAAAAAATGGATATCTTCACATCAAATGGCTTTTCGTTGGTTGCAAAGAACGTTAACGAAGCTGTGAGGTGGCTAAGCATGAAACCTGTCGTTTGAAAATAAAATCCCAAATTATTACCAAGGGTAGTTGCTAGTATAACGAGGCCTTGATAGAAATGTTTAAAGAACAATAAGAACATAGAACATACCTATTGATTTGAGAATAACCTCGATTTCATCCTGATATTCGATTTCAATACTGTCTTTGATGTCAAGGAAGAACTTCTCTTTAAACTGTTTAAATATGGCAGCCAGCTGCGATTTGTTATAGGTTTTGGAAGTCAAAACGTCAACAATTGCCTTCGCTCCTTGGGATAATTCTGTACATTCATCATCAATGGTTTCCTCATTCACTTCTTGCGATTCATCAGCACGTTGTAATGATGCCAAGGCCATTACCATCGATTTTAGATCATCAGACATTTTGTCAGTTAAGGCATGTGAAACGTCTTCCAAAAATGATACCCGAAACTCTGAATGGAAAGAAAAGAGTTATCAAGTTTGTAATTATCAAAACGATCAAGAAACGTTAGGCGAACTTACTAGAACTCTGATAGACTCTTTAGCTATTCCGCAAAGAGCATGGATCGATTGAGTGGCGTTAAGGCGGATCTCCACTAGACGATTTTCATGACGATCGTCCGAAAAATTCGCGACGACACATGCGCAGAAGAAATAAAAGATCGTCAATGAGATCGTCAAGCGCTCGACGAAAAGTAGAAACCAGTTCTACTTTTCGTCGAGCGCTTTGCGAATCGTCATATTTTCAACCAGTAGGAGTTCACTTTGCGCTGATTCAAAGTGGCTGCCGTAGGAGAGAGTGAAGATGGATCAACAGCACAACAAGTACAAAATCTCGTAACAGAGTTTCTTGCTTCCTCGAAGACGCAAGTAGTTAAGGTACATTTGATTCACTGCTGCCATTTTACTTGCTAACATTGAATTCCCTGCCAGCACTTTTCAAAATCGTCAAATTTTTCAGACGACCGCTCGATCTCATGGACGATACTGCGCATATCTCGTGGCGAATTTTGCAGACGATCGTCATAAAAATCGTCTAGTGGAGATCCGCCTTTAGAGCTTTCATTCGAAAATTCATCAAATTGTAACCAAATATAGCTCGATTCAGATTATTTTTGGTGTAGCTAAAAATTCTGTTGAATTAATTTTATATATCAATGTTATATCTATTGGGCACAAGAGTTGCAAAATTAGTATGAAGTCCAATAAATTTTTTTCTCAGCAAAAACAATGGCATAATTGTTTTTTAACAATAGGATATAATGGAAAAAAGGTTCTACTGTAATTGGGTCCGAGGATGATAATTTGGCCCTGCCGCAATTTCACATCTGTTCAACCCATAGTAATTTCCACAATGCAGCTGTTCGAATAAAAGGAATTTGGGATAAAACTGTCTCCTTGTGCCACTTACTCACCATGTCATCAAAATGTTTGGACGAGCAGTTTAGGATCTTTAGCTGAAATCCAAATGAAAATTAACGAGAATATAAGTACTGAAAATTTGATTGAATGAACCAAAAACAAACAAAACACACCTTGTTCATAAAACCCTTTAGCATCAGCCACATGTTTTGATGGCCAAGCGGTAAGGATATCAACCATTGTCTGGTAATCATTATTTTTGATGCATTGGTTCATCGAATGAGCAAGAAACTGCTGTGTATTCCTGAGAAGATTTCGTAAAGCAACTTCCGCATCTCGATCTTCATTGATAACAATTTTTACCAGTAGATTCTGAAATGGAATGAATATCAAAATGATATTTATCAGTGCTCTTTCTCTTCTCAATTAATGGCAGTTCCAATGTGATGCATTAGCTTCTTCCCACTTTTTTCGATTAATGATGCTCACCTGAAAGAACTATCTCTGCCTTAATAAAAGCTCCACAGAGGTTCATTACAGTTCTATAGTTCCATGTTTTAATATCCTACATAAGTTATCCTATGGCAATGCATCTTGTACCTAAGTAGCTTTCTCTTTTCTTCACATTCACTCTTTCTCCTCTTCCTTTCACCCTTTCCGCTTTCTTCACTTCTCGGCAAATTGAAGGTTTCTACGTCTGGTTTACTGTGATTAAAGAAGACTAACAATTTACCTCACCCTAATGACTTATGTGTTCAGATACTCTAACCTCAAAACCTTACCCAGTTTAAAAAAGTTATTTCAAAAGATTTATGCTTTAAAACAACGGAAGCATGAATGCAAGCTACTCACATCATCATATCTTTCTTTGCATACTTCCTGAATTGCTTTTCGATAATCATATGAAATTGGCCCAAACATTCTGAGAAGTTCAATGATTTGTACATTGTGTGAGTCATTAAGGATTTCATGAATAAGGTCTGCATCCTTTGAAGCTTGCTCTGATGTTTCTTCCCTGTTCAAAACAGGTTTTGGACTCTGAAGTGAAACAGAAGACTTCTCAAAGCTTCCTACAGCAGTTTCTTTTTGCTCTGGTTGTGAATAGTTTTCACCTTGTTGCAGTCTATTGCTGTTATTGTCTTCAATTGCAGCAGTATTATCATTTACACTTTTACTTTCTGCTATAATATTGATGGATGTCACCTGATCTGCATCATTGTTTCCCTTCTCATCTCTATCATCAGGGTTGTCAGCAGCATGCTCCTGTGCAGCAGCTCCATTTGCTCCTTCCTGCATAAAATCAAATCAAAGATAAACATGTGATCTACGATGAATGAATGCATCTCTCCAGTGGTGAAAGCAATATGAAAACAAGGCAAAGATGTCAAGGACCATCATTTGTGAGATGGACAGTAAAAGCAATTTCTGCCAGATAGTATTACATATTTTTAGATCTTGTAAAAATCTTGATATCATTAGTGCGTAGGAAGTTAGATCCATGGGCTGCCAAATAAAAAGTCCATTGTTTACTGACTTATTTGCTTGACTAAGGGCAGATTTTGCCCAAAAAGGCTGATTTTTTGAAAATTTGTCCAAAGTCAAGAGGCCTGCTGTCCCCTCAGCCCTCTAGCTCACCCCAGACTTAATAAGCTCTACTCCTTCAAGGGCACATGAAATCATGTGTGTGTAGTTAGTTTTACCTGATATGTTCTTCATAAATCATTATCATCATTGTCACTAGAGTGATAAGATGCATTTATACTCACCACTGGTTGTGTTTTACTGCCCCCACAGCCCATGATAATTTATCCCAAGATAATTATGCCATTGCCACTGCAAGAAAGGAGAACATTTTCAAACCAATCAAGTTTCAAGCAGAATTGAAAGATACTGAGTGATAAATGCACTTTATTGTTCCTTGGAGGGTTCTTGATGGTCCTAACTTCGAAGTTATAGCCCAATGTGACCATTCCCAATGACATGAATAGGTAAAATATAAGATCATTCTGTCCATCATTTCCTGACTGGTTTCAAAACTATGTTGAAGAAAATTTTCAGCATTAAGGTCAACTTTGCTTTGATCATCAAGTAAAGATAATCCACCCCTTCGTTTATGAATGATTACTTTAGTGGGTTTCCACTTTAATGTATATATCTGACAGGATGATCAAGAGCACACAGAGAAAACTAAATTCAATTTAGTTCCCAAAATCATGAGTCAAAAGCTCATTTTTGCTACAGCAAGCTATACACAATGGGAAAAGTTTAGAGACAACAGACCTATTGTTTTACCATTGCTCTTGATGTTGCTCCATGCAAAAGAAATTAGGAGTAACATACTTGTTTTTCAGCATGGCCCAAAATAATTTGCAAAAAGGCAGATGACATGCGGATGATTGCTAACCGACCTATGAATGAATCTCATTTTGTAAGCTTTAAACAAAGGATAGACAATCTAACTTCTGCATGATGTAATGTCTCAGTAAAATGGCAATATGACAACCAATTTGTCACGCAACTGTTAAACAGGGGGTGAGAATAATCAGGGGGTTGGAAATGGTTCCATATAACAATAATCAGGGGGTTGGAAGAATTGGGGGGTGTTTCGAGAAATTGAAAATAGACATTTTCTTAGCTAAACACATATCTTTTACACATTTATGTGAACTGTGATGATACTGATCCAAAAATCCTCCAAACTGCTCCAAAAATTAATAAAAGCGGGATAAAAGTGGGGGGGGGGGTTGGAAAATCTTTCAGAAATTAATAAGTGGAGGGGGGGAGATGATTATGCGGTACTCAAGAGTTGAGGATACATACACAAAAGCCTTGCCTCCACACTTTGTTTTTGACCACACAATCATGTGTTTTGATAACAACTTTTCTGAGTGAATAAGACCAGCTTGCAGCACTCCCTGATTATTGTTATTTCTAGTTATTATTTATTTATTATTAGGGGTATCATAATCATTCATAATCCTAATTATAAACTTGGCATTGCTGGATCATTTAGTTGCATGACCAAATTTATTTGCACAAGTGGAAACTGCCTTTGCTTATGGTGCAAAATTTACTTCCCTAGTTCTTAACTTTTTGTACATTTGTTCTTGTTTGGCGGTGATTGTTTGTTGTTGCAGCTACACCACGGTAGCAACAGTCCGGCGAGGCACCACCCTCCGTGTGCAGCGTAGAGTTCAAATTTGCATGTTGTTTGTGATAAAGCACATCTGTTTTCCAATTTGAGGATGTACAAGAACGATACTCAACGGTCAGCCTGACTGTGGAAATCTTGTTGGGGGCTGGCTTCCAGACTGGAAAGTTTGAAAATTGCGCAGGGAACTTCCATATTTCGCGGGCCGCTGCCTGAACCCTAAGATTTTAAAACGAAACGAAATTCCGTCCGCCTATTAAGAACACCATATATCAAATAAGCCAAAAAAATTTTAAGAGTTTGTTCACACCCTACATTACCTTGATGTTTGTTTCTAATTTTTCGTTGAAAACATCTTCTGTCGTTGAATCACGGTGAATCTTTTTGACAGGATCACGAATTGTACTTTCATTTGAATTAGGCCGCTGAATGAAATTCAATGATGTTGTTGTTGTGTAGTCAAAGCGAAAGACAATTGGTTGTCATGGTGATTTGAATTTGCGGCCGAAAAATTCGTAAATTACTTAGCAATGAAGACCGCAAAATTAAATAAATCTTCGTGAACGCATTAATAAATCAGAATCCCAGACCTACTCATCCAGCTTCATCTTTTCTACCAATTTCATTGGTTTGTATTTATCAAGGGCAGCAACCTTCTTAAAAACAGCTGGTGTTCCAAACCCCTTCCTTTTTTCTTTCTAGGTCTGCAGTCTGGAAAAATGTTTTCTGCCAAATTTCATCATGAAAGTGGATATGGGCAAGTTTTGACAATTATAAGAGGGTACCTTTTTGAAAATCAGGTGGCAAAGCCAAATCGGGTGGGTTTGGTAACGACGAGAGAGCGGTTGAGTAAAATATTTTCCAGCAACGGAGATGTTGGGTAATCGGTAATAGAAAAATTTCCTTTGCAAAAATGTTGGGTAACTATAGCTGCTTACTTTACTTTTGAGCTCTAAACTAATTTTGGAACAATAGCTATGCAAAACTATTCTTCCAGAATGATGATTGTCATCATTTTTCCACTTGGATGAAACATTTGAACTTGAACCACGTTCAGCTGGTTCAATGAAAATGCAGTATGCCGGATAGAGGATATTTCAGGCGAATTGATTCAGCTACAGTTAGCAAAGGTTTTAACCAAGATACAGTTGGTTACGGCTGGGTTAAAAATTGTGAAGCTGCTCACAGTTGAATAAAAGATATTTTCACCAAAAAATATATTTTTTGGATCCAGTCAAACAAACTGGCCAACTGCTCTGCACCTTTTGCTCCGTGAGTCAAAACAGCAGATAGCCTCGAGGTCAAATTGAACGAACTCGAGGTTGCAGGTCTTTTGTTTCTTCCTCAAATAAAACGAGCAGCAACAGAAATTCGTTATTTTGCAGAAGTTTGCCACATCGATAATAATTGGATGTTTTGGTTTGCTATGACGTGAAAATCATCTTGAAAACTAAACACACGCCTTTATCAAGGTTTGTTCTGTTTAAACAGAACCTTCTTGGAGCAAAGAAGGACGAAAGGCAGCTTGCTGAACGCAAAGAAGTTGCAAGAAGATGGGCGAGGCACCAATTTCGGATCATCAAAAGAGAAGGCAGATTTCTGTGAGAAGAATCCCAGCAGTTGAGGATATTGCAACGATCAAAGAGAAATTTAACCGTCATCTTCATTTCACAGTTGTCAAAGATAGAAATGTCGCAACTCAACGCGATTTTTACTTGTCTTTGGTGTACAGTGTTTGGGAATTCCTTGTACACAAATGGATTCGCACACAACAACTGTACTACGAGAAAGACCCAAAGGTAGCTTGGCCCTACTAGACTGCATAAATCCAATATAAATCTTACCATCCATATATGTTCATCTCTTATTCTTTAAATAAAAGGGATGAAACTGTTATTTTGACTTCTTAAGGATGCAAAAGTGAGTCTGAGCTCAATGAGTTGGAATGTATAGCAAGAAAAACAGAGCCAAAAGTAATGGTTCCTTCCTGTCTGCACAGTGTCGCACAAAAGTGTGAAAATGCAGTTAATGAACCAACAATAGGACCATAAATTGCCATGGGAAAGTAGACACCCCAGAGTTGCTGAATGGCAGTAGAGCTTTTTGCATGGCAATGGGGGGCTAAATTGATGCTGAGACTCAGTTTTCAATGCCAACCAATCAAATAAAAACAAAATCAACTAATACCCTTTGTCTTTGCCTACAAATCCTTAGGAAAAGGAATATGATCTTCTTCAAATAAATTGGTACCAGTGTAAATGCAACGTAAAAACAATAAAACTCTATGATCCCAGCACATGACTTCCGAACGGATGGGCATCTGCCTCCTGGTTTTCAGAAAGCTACCCTCTTCTAATTACTGAAGCTAGCTATCATACCCACTTTTATGGTGAATTTTGGCTGAAAACTACCCATTTTTGACTATTTTGCCAGTTTCTGGAAAACCCACCCATGTTTAAGGAAAATCCGCTGAAAAAGGACCCTTGTTTAGAGAGTGTTGAGCCCAAAACTCATCCATATGGGTGGCAAATACCTGTACCCTCAATGTGTTACGTACCCACCCCCCTGGGTCAATGATATTTACATGTTATACTGCTACAGTAGAAACCCGCACATAAGAACCTTCATTCATTAAGAAGCTACAGCCTGAAATGGTCTATTTTGTTCCCGACAAATAAGAACCATTTCAGCCTGATATTTTAATCAGGTTCTTAATAAAGGGTATAAAATTTCATTCTTTTATTCATTGGGAAATAAATTCAGCCAGGACGAGAAGAATTCTGATGACTAAATGGACTCATGGCAGAACCTAAGGGAAGGCAAGGAATTCTTCATCAAGCTCTTAGAAAAAACTGGTTGTCTGATGACTGTGGATGGTTCAGGGGATGAGAAAATTCAGGACTAAAGGACTATGTTTTTTAAAGTAGAGCTTTGCGTTGCTAGCCATGTTGCCATCATGTTCACCTTCAACTAGTTGTTTTGTGGGATTTGTTTTGGACCTTATGTTAAGAACCTACACCCTGATTACGGGATGTACCTCATAGTATAAGAACCTAAACAGGCTGAGTTCAAAATGTTAGCTTCTTATGTGCGCGTTTTTACTGTATCATGCAAAAGAGGTCTAAAGCTATCCATTTTTATACATCAGTCTGCAGAGTTTTGAACCGACACACCTGAAACAATCGTTTATTCAAAATAAAGGAAAAGAGGAGCAAATAATTAAAAATGATTTCATCATACCATCAGATATGAAGAAAGAATTCTATGCTTTTTGGAGGCAATGTATAAATAAGAGTTTCAGCCCGAAGAAAGAAAATAATAGATGGAGCTTCAGTAAAGGGGCTCAAAGTTTAAATTTATACTACATTTACAAAGTTCCAAATTTAATTCATATTCTGTCTCACATTAGGTGTCCTGTGGACAAATTTAATGATTTCAAATCTGAAACTTAATCAGAAAAAATTTACTTTAAGCACAAAAAATTCCTTAAACTAATACAGAAGGACATTTCAAGCAACCAAAAAGTTCAGTGTCCAAGATATTTTATTGTCTAGAATATACAATGCCAGGGATCCCTTGCAGTGAAGAAAAATCTAAGGAAAGCATTTTTTACTGGTTAAAAATGTAATTTCAAAAGTGTTTTATGTTATGATAAATGCACCAAAAATGTTGCACAGAAAAGGAATGTATGTGCACTGGAAAATGATTTTCATTGACCATTTGTATTTCAGCGAGTTTACTACTTGTCACTGGAATATTACCTTGGAAGAAGTCTTTCTAACACAATGATGAATCTTGATATCAGTGAAATTTGTGATGAAGCAATGGATCAGGTATGGGCGCTGTTTATTTGGTTTAATTATAGTTAATGCAAATGTTTTTTGGTGAAACTCAAGGAACATAATCAGACCACAGAATGATCAGACTCCTTGCATATGGTCTCTAATAAGATGATTTTTTCTCTAAAAAGTGCTGACATTGAAGGAAGTTGGATCCAAGTGTTTGGGAACAGTCAAACTTGCATAAATCAGGTTGCTTTGGAACAGGGCAAACATCTGACTTACTTAAAGTCTCACTTTCAAGCATCTCAAAAGAAAGATACTGATGGGACTTATGTTAATTTTCAACTTGCACAAGTCTGAATCCAAGACGTACAGTACAAAAAAAGTAGATTTTGTAGAACCTGGAAACCAGATATATACTGCATTCAGTTTTGATTACATTTCAATAATATTTGTCAAATTAACAATTTGATAAAATGCATTATTTTCTCAATAGCTTGGTTTAGATATCCAAGAATTGACT